>WNWK01022745.1:0-12500 GCA_009830355.1 Cherax destructor
CTTCCCGATACTTCTGTCTACTTGGAACAATTTAAAACCCTGAATGTGACATTCGGCAGGCAAGTCCCGATTTTTCATATTAAACCATGTTTCAGTTATTGCAAAAACATCAATATTACCTGTACTTGCAACTACTCTCAACTCGTCCATCTTATTCCTAGCACTACGACTATTGGTGTAATATACACTTAAAGACCCTCCTTTCTCTTTACCCTTCCTGCTCATTTCTGTTTTTCCCTTATACCTATTACTGTCCTTGTCACCTAGTGCCACTGGCTTTCCAATATCCACCTTATTCTGCCTATTACTAGTTCCCTAGAATTTATAACATTACTACACTCTCTTTTGTCCCCTTTGCCTTTATACAAAGGAACAATACACGCTCTCTGTCAATCCCTAGGTACCTTACCCTCTTCCATACATTTATTAAATAATAGCACCAACCACTCCAAAATTATATCCCCACCTGCTTTTAACATTTCTATCTTTATCCCATCAATCCCAGCTGCCTTACCCCTTTCATTCTACCCACTGCCTCACGAACTTCCCTACACCCACAACTGGCTCTTCCACACTCCTACAAGATGTTATTCCTCCTTGCCCTACACACGAAATCACAGCTTCCCTGTCTTCATCAACATTTAACAAATCCTCAAAATATTCTCTCCATCTTCCCGATACCTCTAACTCTCCATTTAATAACTCTCCTCTCCTATTTTTAACTGTCAAATCCATTTGTTCTCTAGGCTTCCTCAACTTATTAATCTCATTCCAAAACTTTTTCTTATTTTCAACAAAATTTGCTGATAACATCTCACCCACTCTCTCATCTGCTCTCTTTTTACATTGCTTCACCACTCTTTTAACCTCTCTTTTTCTCTCCATATACTCTTCCCTCCTTGCATCACTTCTACTTTGTAAAAACCTCTCATATGCTAACTTTTTCTCCCTTACTACTCTCTTTACATCATCATTCCACCAATCGCTCCTCTTCCCTCCCGCACCCACTCGCCTGTAACCACAAACTTCTGCTGAACACTCTAACACTACATTTTTAAATCTACCCCATACATTTTCGACCCCATTGCCTACACTCTCACTAGCCCATCTATCCTCATGTATTTATCCAACCTAAATTTGAAACTACCCAAGGTCCTAGCTTCAATAACCCTACTAGGCAGACTGTTCCACTCATCAACTACCCTATTTCCAAACCAATATTTTCCTATATCCTTTCTAAATCTAAACTTATCCAATTTGAATCCATTATTGCGGGTTCTCTCTTGGAGAGATATCCTCAAGACCTTATTTATATCCCCCTTATTAATAACTATCTTCCACTTATATACCTCGATCATGTCTCCCCTCATTCTTCGTCTTACAAGTGAATGTAATTTAAGGGTCTTCAATCTTTCTTCATACCGAATGGGGACTTGTAACAAGTGGTGTTCCACAGGAATCAGTCTTAGGCCCATTGTTATTTATAATATATATCAATGACCTTGACGAGGGAATTACTAGTGATATGAGCAAATTCGCCGACGACACGAAGATAGGTAGGATTATTGATTCAAACATAGATGTCATAGAACTTCAGGAAGATTTAGACAAACTTAATTCGTGGTCAGAAAAGTGGCAGATGCAGTTCAATGTAGATAAATGCAAGGTTCTGAAGCTCGGGAGTGTCCATAACCCAAGCACTTATAAGTTAAATAACGTAGAACTTAGCCATACAGATTGCGAGAAGGACTTGGGGGTGATGGTAAGCAGCAACCTTAAACCAAGACAGCAATGCCTAAGCGTACGTAATAAGGCAAATAGATTACTGGGATTTATATCAAGAAGTGTTAGCAACAAAAGTCTAGAGGTTATAAGTCTAGAGGTTATATTACAGTTTAGATTTAGAAAGGATATAGGAAAGTATTGGTTTGGAAATAGGGTAGTTGATGAGTGGAACAGTCTGCCTAGTAGGGTTATTGAAGCTAGGACCTTGGGTAGTTTCAAATTTAGGTTGGATAAATTCCTGAGTGAGAGGGGTTGGATTTGAGTGGGACTCGCACATGAATAAATAGAATTATCAAAGCTTATTTCTTGGGTAGCATTGAAAATTAGATTGAGCAAGTGTTCTGTTAGTGGGACGGATTGTGAAGGACCTGCCTAGTATGGGCCAACAGGCCTGCTGCAGTGTTCCTCCTTTCTTATGTTCTTATAAAAATGGTACTAGTACACAGTAGTGGTACTAGTTCACAATAAGGGTACAAGTAGACAGTAGTAGTACTAGTTCACAATAGTGGTACTAGTACACAGTAGTAATTCTTCAAAATAGTGGTACTAGTAGAGTAGTGGTACTAGTACACAGTAGTGGTACTAGTACACAGTAGTGGTACTAATACTCAGTAGTGGCACTAGTTCACGGTATTAGTCACCGACGCAGCGAGCTTCAGTACAGTGCTGGTCACAACCCACCAACCAGTCAGAAATGATCATAGTTCATTAGGAGCCCCTTCCTCTCATTATCGAAGTACCCGGGCTCATTTCCGGGGCCAGGGTGGAAACGTAAGTGCAACTCTCCTTACTCCTGTCGCACCTGAGTGTTTGTCAGCAATTATGAGTGATATCCTGGGAATGTAAATATAACCTTAATACTTAAAGGGATGACCGGTAAGCCAGTGGAATGCCTCCGTCAGATGACCAAAAACTTTGGTGGCGGGTTATCATATAATTAAAACCCGCGTCAGTAAACACTTGTCTTTTCTCCTGACGAATCTTACCTAACCTGACCTGGGAGGGTGATGGGAGACGTCTGAGAGGGTCGAACTTTTAAAAAGCTGTCACAGGACAACACCTCTTAGTCTCATTACGCTTATGCTAAACAGTGATGAATTAGACACTAGTGCAACACTTGGATATCTGTATTGCGGAAACGTTTCCCCAACCAGTGACGTCTTCAGTCCAATACAGAGAAAATTAGTTGAAGATCAGGAGTTTCAGGTAATCATCCACTGGCTGGCTAAACGTTTCCCCAATAAAGATATCCAAGTGTTGCACAAGTGTCTAATTCATCATACCGTCGGTTCTCTGACCCATTTATCTACATTCTATGTAATACCGACAAGCTCTTGAGCACCGCACATGAAGCACTTACATATGCATCAGCTCTAAGACTGTAAATTCAGAGGCAAAAATAAATACATGTAAAATCTTATTTATTTTTTATTCATGCATGGTTCCCTTGTATAAAGGCAAAGGGGACAAAAGATAGTGTAAAAATTATAGGGGAATAAGTTTGTTGAGTATACCTGGTAAAGTGTATGGTAGTTATTATTGAAAGAATTAGGAGCAAGACGGAGAGCAGGATAGCAGATGAACAAGGAGGGTTTAGGAAGGGTAGGGGGTGTGTAGACCAAGTTTACAGTGAAACATATAGTTGAACATTATTTAGATAAGGGTTAAGAGGTTCTTGTGACATTTATGGATTTTGAAAAGTTGTATGATAGGGTGGATAGGGAGGCAATGTGGCAGATGTTGCAAATTTATGGATTAGCAGGTAGGTTATTGAAAGCCGTGAAGAGTCTTTACGAGGATAGTAAGGCTCAGGTTAGATTATGCAGGAGAGAGGGAGATTATTTTGCAGTAAAAGTAGGCCTTAGACAAGGATGTGTGATGTCACCTTGGTTGTCCAATATATTTATAGATGAAGTTGTAAGAGAAATGAATGCTTGGGTGTTGGAAAGAGGTGTGCGGTTAAAAGATAAAGAATCTAACAAAGTGGGAGTTGTCACAGTTGCTCTTTGCTGATGACACTCTGCTTTTGAGAGAGTCTGAAGAGAAGTTGGAGAGGTTGGTTGATGAGCTTGGTAGGGTATGTAAAAGAAGAAAATTAAAAGTGAATAGAGGAAAAAGTAAGGTGATAAGAATAACAAAAGGTAACGGAATATTGGATATCAGATTGGAGGGAGAGAGTATGGAGGAGGTGAATGTATTCAGATATTTGGGAGTGGACGTGTCAGCAGATGGGTCTATGAAACATTTGTTTAATCATAGAATTTTCAATTGGAAAAAGGTGAGTGGTGCACTGAGGAGTCTGTGGATACAAAGAACTTTATCCATGAAAGCAAATAGGGAAATGTGTGAGAGTATAGTTATACCAACGCTCTTGTGAGGCATGGGTTGTGAATGTTGCAACAAGGAGAAGGCTGGAGGCAGTGGAGATGTCATGTCTGAGGGCAATGTGTGGTGTGAATATAATGCAGAGAATCCGTAGTTTGGAGATTAGGAGGAGGTGCAGGATTACCAAAACTATTATCCAGAGGGCTGAGGAGAGATTATTGAGATGGTTTGTCCATGTAGAGAGGATGCAACAAAATAGAATGACTACGAGAGTGTATAAATCTGTAGTGGAAGAAAGGTGGGGTAGGGGTCGGGCTAGGAAAGGTAGGAGGGAGGGGGTAAAGGAGGTTTTATGTGCGAGGGGCTTGGACTTCCAGCAAGCATGCGTGAGCATGTTAGATAGAAGCAAATAGAGACAAATGGTTTCTAGGACTTGACGTGCTGTTGGAGTGTAAGTAATGTAACACTTATGAAGGGATTCAGGGAAACCGCCAGGCCAGACTTGAGTCCTGGAGGTGGGAAGTACAGTGTCTGCTGTCTGAAGGATGGGTGTTAACGTTGCAGTTTTTCAACTGTAGTGTAAGCACGCCTCTGGCAAGACAGTGATGGAGTGAATGATGATGAAAGTTTTTCTTTTTCGGGCCACCCTGCCTTGGTGGGAACGGCCGATGTGTGAATGAAAAAATAATAATAATAAATATGTCTCCTATCCTGTTAAAAATTTAATAATATACTTGAACCCATTCATTACTTTATCTGTCAAACACCTTATGACATCCCACTAGTTTGGTGCATTTACACTATTTGTAGTCCGAAGTATTGCTTCATGGGCTTATTTAACCGACTTTACCCTACCATTCCATAACCAACACTAGCTTGCTTCATACTGCCCTACCTACCTTATTCTATTCTACCATACCCTACAATACCCTACCTAACCCTACTCTACCCTACCCTAACCTACCCCACCTTACCCTTCCTCATCTTACCTTACCCTAACCTACATGAAATAAAATATTATTTTGTATGCAGTGAATGATCAGAAATTAGCGCTGGGAATCACGAAACAAAACGAACGGTTAGAAAATTGAAGATGAGTTGTTTATTTGAGGCTCAGAGTCTTAATTGAAAGACAAGTCTGAAAGCTTGGCAGCCGGATGACGTTGAAATGGATGAAGTTTAAAGAGTCAGCCGCCCCCCCCACACACAAATACGCTTGTATACTTTGTTATTTATAATTTTAAGATAATTCACAGTGAACGACAGTCAAAGAATAAACAGAAGGACAACTGAGGAATCTAACTGTGGTCCGTACATATGGCAAGCCCAACGTGCTCAGTACAGAGCTTACAATAGGATATACAGACAAATGGAGAAGGGGGCAACTGTGCTCTAAAATTCTTCAGAGAGTTGGGTGAAAAACTCATCACAGAAACCAAGGATCACAGAGCGGCCAGCTTCCTCATTCAGAGACTCGGTGTTGCGATCCAGAAGACAAAATGCCTGCAGCATTCTGGGCATGCGGCCCACCACTGGGAAGCTGCATGAAGTATTTGAGATGTAGGCTCTGAGATGTTACTTATTTTGTTCTACATGCTTTTGTACTTTTGTTGACGTAATTTTGTTGATGTACTTTGTCGTTAAATTAAGTCCACATGAAATATAGAATATAAGGGGTGATAGGAGAAGAAAATTTTCAAACACTCCGGGGAAAATCTCGAGTTTTCCCTTAAGTTTATTGTTTTCTCTGAGGATGAGGGTAGTCTAGTTCCAGAGGTGGTACCTCCCTATATTGTTATATATGTATGGATCCTGCCTCCACTACATCACTTCCCAGACTATTCCACTTCCTGACAACTCTGTGACTGAAGAAATACTTCCTAACATCCCTGTGGTTTATCTGAGTCTTCAACTTCCAACTGTGACCCCTTGTTGCTGTGTCCCATCTCTGGAACATCCTGTCTCTGTCCACCTTGTCGAATCCTCTCAGTATTTTATATGTCGTTATCATATCCCCCCTATCTCTCCTGCGTTCCAGTATCGTCAGGTCGATTTCTATTAACCTCTATTCGTAGGACATACCCCTTAGCTCCGGAACTAGTCTTGTTGCAAACCTTTGCACTTTCTCTAGTTTCCTTACATGCTTGGCTAGGTGAGGGTTCCAAACTGGCGCTGCATACTCCAATATGAGGTTATAATTCCGTATGTTATTATAGAGACGTATTTCGGTCGGTTTGCGATCCGAGAAAGATACTGTATCCCTGCATTGCGAAAAAATTAATGCAGAATATGCCATAAGTTTCTACTGATATGAAATATTAGCTTTGAGGATCTGAAGCGAATCGGATTTGATATTGACACTAATTATCTAATTTCTTTAATAAAAACGACATTAGGACATATACAGACCTACCAATAAGAAACACCAACTTTGAAGCCAAAATGAAGAGGAATTATCTTTCTTCCTCAGAGAGTCAAGTATCCTCAAGCCACTCAGAATTTGCATTATCTAGTTATCAGGTTGAAGGGTGAAGCCAGTTGGATGAGTATTTTCAACTTTTCAGTTTCTTCCATATAAAAGAGGCCAAAATCAATACAAACTTTTCTTTAAGTGAAATTTAGCAGCGTTTAAGGTTAAGGTAAGTATGTCTGTAAGTAATTAAGTAATAATTATGAAATGAACATTATGTAGATTTAAGCTAGGATAACTCAATGAAGTCAAAAGGTGTGATTTGTTTCTGAGTAGAAACATTCTGCAGTTATTTCACAGATACCAATTTGATTAGTAAAATTGGCATATCATAACTTACACAGTGTAAATCAAGACAAATCTTTCTTTTGAGGGGAAAACACATCAGCAATAAAAATCATAATTTAAAGCCAAGCAGAAGATGCACTGCATAAAATCGAACAAAATGTGCACCTACACAGCCTATAACCAAGAAATTTTTCAACTGTTTCTTAAAATGAATAAGCTTTAAATTACGTGTTTTATTGCTGATGTGTTTTCCCCTCAAAAGAAAGATTTGTCTCTTTTTTTAGACTGTGTAAGTTATAATATGCCAATTTTACTAATCAAATTGGTATCTGTGAAATAACTGCAGAATGGTTCTACTGATCAGAAACAAATCACATCTTTTGACTTCATTGAGTTATCTTAGCTTAAATCTACAAAACATTTGTTTTATTTTCATGGCCGGAAAGAGTTAAACAAGTAAGGGTCATATTGAGCCTGTGGAATGTGTGGCATTCAGATTCGATCCAGTGAAGGGAAGGATAAGTCCAGTTCCTTAGATCAAGAGTTCTTCACTAACACCTAGACAAAATAACTCATGCAGATAAAATAATAATATATCATTTCGAGAATGAAAGCGCCAAAATGGCACCTACACACTTAACAATACTAGGCTTCTGTATAGTAGAATACACGAGTGTTGAAATTTTGAAGTCGAATCAGAGATTTTCTATATCAGACGGGCACCGAAACAAAATCTGGGAATGGCCTTTGTAACATCGTCCATAGGGCGCCCACCCATGCAAATAATGCCATGGGTCTTGCCCTAGATACACTACACCTGTGTTTAAAACCTTTACATGTGGTAAATTGGAGTTGGTCATGAGCAAACGAGGAAATCAAGATATCCCCACTTAAATTGTGGGAGACGGCCTAATGTTTAATGGGTTGGCTCATCATCAGGAAACAATAAAGAAGAGGCACAACAGGATGATAGTCGAATAAGGCGTTCTCGAGTCATTAACGAAATTTTCGAAAGAATATTCCGAAAATAGAATAATCTATCCTCGTTAAATGTAACAACGTCCTATAAACGCAAATATTTATTTTCTCGGTTTTCATTTCTCGTTTATACTCTTATTTCAAATTCTCTTCAATTCTATAAAAATATGTGATTTTTTTTATTGCTTAGGAAAATCCAGTTTTACAAAATTAATTTAAAAAAGTGGTAAATTGACACTCACAGAGCCCACAACCAACACAGAAATATTTCCAGTTAACATACTGCAGCGTTCAGGGTTTGAAGCCGACCAGAATAAATATTTTCTAGTTATTACCTGTGAAAAACAAAAATTAATATAACTGGCAAGTCAAAATTTACACTGCACAAAATGAACGCTAAGCTTTCCTTTAATTAACAAAGCTCACTCAAAGGTGAAAGTTTGAAGCCGATTAGGGAAGGAATTCTCCAATAATTGATCGTATTCCGGTGACAATTTCAGTAAAATTTCAAATTTTCACCTACAGTGCATAACGTAAATGTATGGGGTATCATTCTTTTTATGGAATGAATCATCAATAATATTTTCAAGCCGAGCAGAGGAAACTTTCTCTAGTTACTGATTAGATTTTGATTTTTCCGCTGAAGTTGCTTATGTATGGTGCATCTCATATCCATCTATCCATCTTGTGGAGGGTAGCGCAAGAGCATTTGGATACACAAAAGCCCTAGGATGTAGGCCCTGAAAGGATTAACAGAAGTATATTTGGAATTATATATACAGGTCACTTATCTGTTGCAAGCAAATTTAAGAAATTTGCTTAATATATCTGGTATCTTATTTTCATTAAAAAGATATCTTTATATAGAACATAGGTTATTTTACTGTCTATCTCTACATTCCTTAAGCACATAGTGTTCAAGATAGTGACCAAAGGACTGACCACAAACGTTTTATTTGATTTGATCATTATCTGTGTGTCTGCAGATGAATGGTTCAGAGAACCGACAAGTTGATAAATTAGACACATGTGCAACACTTGGGTATCTTTATTGAGGAAACGTTTCGCCACACAGTGACTTCATCAGTCCATACAAAGGAGAATGGTGAAGAACAGGAGGAGTTTGAGGTAATCAGTCACTCAGCCTTGAGTCGATATATTCTGTCTATCAGTGTTTTCAAGACCGATAGACTGATTACATGGACTCAAGATTGAGGGACTGACCACCTCAAACAGCTCCTGTTCTTCACGATTCTCCTTTGTATGGACTGATGAAACCACTGTGTGGCGAAACGTTTACTCATTAAAGATACCCAAGTGTTGTAACTAAGCCTAAGCCTGGCTAGTACAACATTAGTCAGTCTGTTCACATTATAAGTTGCTACATAAACGTACTTATCCACGTTCATGTAATCGTAGTGAGTGATCTACTCAGGTTTCTAATTATATCTTTATAACATTCACCTTCAATATTTACTTCTCTCACCTTCAATATTTACTTCCTAATGCTAGACACAGAACAGACACACCAAAGTCATATTCTACATTTTCCTTTACGGTACTTTTTATTGCTAATTTGTCAACTTTTTTATGAAAGAGTAATCCAGTGTATGATGGAATCTACAAAAAATGTATATTAATTCCTTTTGCCAGATGTTTTAGTATCTTCACCAATGAGCATATTGTCAGAGTCATTATGCGACACAAGAGCCTTTAGTGATGACAGTCACTAATAGTCGTAGTGTGAAGCTCAGTTCTATAAGTTAATTTTAGTGACATTAGGTACTAAGTGCAAAAGATATCAGTATGTTTTCAGTACAATTGGTAAATTGGGTCTTATGCCACCCAGCCACAGCAGGAACTTAAGTTTAGGAAAACACAAAAGTGGTGAAAATTTGAAGCCTATGACACGAGTCATTCTCCTTTTATGGTATGTATTTCACAGATTCCAAGTTTTTTTTTTTTTAACTATTTTACTTCGTTGACAAATTTGTCTGCAAGAAAACAAAACTTAATGGGTTCTATCCTGGACGTAACATGCATCAGCAATTAAGTATTGAAGCTTTTCATAAGAGGCAAACTGAAATTTATTTAACACGCTATTTGACATGTAAAATGGGCAGATCTACACCTACACATTGAACATCGTCGATTTAGGAGGCACCGTTTTGAATGTTTGAAGCTACGCCACTGAAGCTACGCCACTGAAACTACGCCACTGAAGCTACGCTACTGAAGCTACGCCTCTGAAGCTGTTGAAAGTTACCTGAGCCATTCCAAGATTATAGGAACGGGTTCAACAGCTTTGGTCAAAGGACATATGTGGATGCCAATTGTTCCACGAGCCTGGCCCAAGCTACTTTACACAGACCCTGAAAATTTGAAAGCGATCGACTGAGGCCTTCTCGAGTTATGATAGAAATAAAAGCGAAAAATCAAAGGAAGTAAAAAAGGAAGAAAATTCAGGCAGCCTAATTATACATTATTTGGATTTTTTTTATGTTATAGCTTATCTTGCGTCTATGTATGTTAGAAATCGGAGAAGAGGTTTGTTGGAAGCAATTAATTTATTCATCCTAGCAAATCAATGACGGGGATGGGGGGGAGGTTGGTAACAAAATCCAGAATTTAAAATTATCAATGGCAATAATATTTAAAAATACAAAAAAAAAAAATTCAGTCCTCCAAGTAAGATATTTTAATTAAACAGGACTTATATATATATATATATATATATATATATATATATATATATATATATATATATATATATATATATATATATATATATATATATATATATATATATATATATATATATATATATACGTATATATATATATATATATATATATATATATATATATATATATATATATATATATATATATATATATATATATATATATATATATATATATATATATATATATATATATATATATATATATATATATATATATATATATATATATATATATATATATATATATATATATATATATATATATATATATATATATATATATATATAATATATATATATATATATATATATATATATATATATATATATATATATATATATATATATATATATATATATATATATATATATATATATATATATATATATATATATAAGTCCTGTTTTAATTAAAATATCTTATGGAAGACTAATTTTTTTTGTATTAAATATTTGCCGATATTATAAACGTGATTACCACCTCCCCAAATCCCCGTATTAATTTGCTAGGGATGAATAAATTAATTGCTTCAACAAACCTCTTCTCCGATTATATATATATATCGTATATATATATATATACGTATATATATATATATATATATAATATATATATATATATATATATATATATATATATATATATATATATATATATATATATATATATATATACTATATATATATATATATACAATATATATATATATATATATATATATATATATATATATATATATATATATATATATATATATATATATATATATATATATATATATATATATATATATATATATATAAGTCCTGTTTTATTTAAAATATCTAATTAAAATATATATATATATATATATATATATATATATATATATATATATATATATATATATATATATATATATATATATAAAGTAAGCTATATAGTTTTATTTAAATCGGACTTACATTGTTTGCTCCCCCTTAAAGTCTTGCATAAACAGTCTCGTTGGGTCTGAGGTCTGGTGCTGGTTGGTTGGGTTTCCTTTTGCAAATTCCCTCTTTGTATCTTTGTTTCAAATTCCCATTGATGTGTGTGTGTGTGTGCACTCACCTAGTTTTGGTTGCAGGGGTCGATTCATAGCTCCTGGTCCCGCCTAGTGTGTGTGTGTATGTTTATGTGTGTGTGGTGTGGGTGTGTGAGAGACAGAGAGAGGGGGTACAGTGGGGGGGGGGGAGTGTGTCATACAAGAATTGAATAACATGACACTATGAACCCACTTCCTGTTCTTGTGGTAACCAGTAATGTATCTAGTGCTCCCACTATCTGTCGTCTCATATGGCTCTCTCTTTCATTATTTTTCTAACTTTTCTCTATGTTTTTCAGTGAGAAAGAAAGTGTCTTGTTCCCTCTGCCCTTACCTCCCAGGTTATCTCTTCTTCTCACCTTCACCCTCCCTTCATCCTCATATTCTCCCGTCCCATGTCTTTTGTTTATTCAAACATTTGTTTAATTTTTTCTTGACCACCAATTCTTTTTTTTCCCTTCCCTTTCCTCTCATTCTTTTTTTTCTACATTTCTTCCATCTTTCCTCCATCATGTTCTTCACGACTCATCCTCCAGACCCACCAGGATTCGAACCTGTGTCTAGTATTATTCCAAGGCGAGTACCATATTTCCCGATCCATCTCCTCCCTTTAAACCTACACTGGAAAACATTTCTTCTGATTTTGAGCTCACTTTCCTGGGTACATGCTGGTCAATATCACGGTAGTTAGGACCCACTGCTATAGCTACATAAGGACCAACGTTAGAGGATTTTGGACCTACTGCTCTAGGTACTCTTGGACCAGTGTTATGGATATGTGGACCTACTTTCCTATGTTACAAGCATTTGGACCACTACCCATGGTTCATACAAACATTTGTTA
>WNWK01022745.1:22500-32031 GCA_009830355.1 Cherax destructor
AGTGAAGAGGTAATTGTGAGGTGTTCAGCCCCACAGCATTAATAGAAGTTGTTCTTTCCCTTGGCTCTGAATGAAGGTGGCCAGGCTAAGGGACTGACCACCTTCATTCATGGACTGAACACTTTGATCAAGGACGAGAGACCTTAGAATTACCTCTCTACTTGTTCCACTGTCTCCAGTAATTAAACATCTTTGTATTCGACTGATAAAGCCTGATGTGCAGACGAAACATATTGGCAAGTATAGTCACCCAAGTGTCGTCCATGTCTCTTATTCATCAATTTGTCGATATTGTATACCATAAATATGGAATATTATTGTACTCTTACAGTTCCTTTGAAGGCAGGCGAAATTGCAGATCTTGGAAAATTGCTCAGAGAACCGTTACTGCCCGCATAAACTCAGTAAAGCACTTAAATTATTAGGAACGCTTGAAGTCCTTCGAATTGTCGAGAAAGAAATATTATGTATACCTGGAAAATTCTTGAGGGACTTTTCTCAAATCTACACGCATAAACCCCTCGCTACTAAAGCAAGAGACTTGGCAAACAGTTCAAGGAGTACACTAATTCATTAAGTGTAAAGGGGCCACTTCATGCAAATGGAGTATTACTAATAGACCCCTAGTTGTTTTTAAGAGGGAACTGGATAAGTTCCTCAAGTCAGTTCCTGATAAGCGGGGCTTAAACACACACCTCAGGCGGCGGGCGGCTAGCACACAGTCCATCCACTTGCAGCTTTAGTTAGGGAACGAGTCACGAGGGCACTGACCCTCGAAACAGACTCCAGGTAAACGTGTTGATTACATCCATAAGTTAATATTCGTGTGACAATAATCTTAAATGTGCGAACAGGCTTACGATGATTATCTTAAATGTGCAAACAAACTTATTTTTTTAACATCGATGAATGTACAGGTTGGTAGCTTTCATTCTACTTCAGTTCATTTCAAACCCCAGCTCTATTTGAAGTACACTACCCCCTGACATTATGCGACCCACTACAGTTGGCTGACACTCAAGTGCCTATAACTTGCAAGGTTAACAGGGTCACGAGTTGTAGAAAAAACAAGTGCCCTCGACTTCACCAGCCTCGGGTTCACTGGTTGTGAACCGAAGGCGCATTAGCGAACTACGATCCCTTGCTGTTAAACACTGAGATTTCTTCATTTTACGAATTCCGTAAAACTTTTCTGGGTTCACTCATCGCAGAACTGTGAGATGAAAGAGACGGTGGTGGGAAGCATCTTTTTGTTAATAGACTAGAAGGTCATATTGTAATAATTACTTGCAAATACAAACTTTGCAGATAACATTTTCCTTCCGGTAAGTAGGCAAGACACAGGTAGTTCAATGACATCACGCTGACTATTACACAGTGACATTACACTGACTATTACACAGTGACATCACACTGTAGAGTAAACGCTGGCATTACATAGAAAACATCACAAGCAGAGACATCACACTAACAACATCATAGAGACATCACAGAGAAATAGTGGCATAACACTCAATGTATTATTAACAGTGGTATTACACTAAGTGCAATATGAACAGTTACATCACATTAATTATAGCATAAACAATAACATAAAACTAACTGCAGCATTGAGAGTGACATCACACCTTCCGAAATACAGATAGTGACATCACACCGACAGTGATATTTCCTTCACTGTAACAAAGAGTCACATCGTACTCAATGCACCAGAAGAAATCACTGCTCTCTATCACACAATAACACATCACGCAGCTACTACCACATGTACTAGTCTCTGCTTAGCGTCTCTGCACCACATAAATTACTAAAAATTAACTGCACTATTCAGAAAAGTCATATTACAGAGACCATTCTGAATACCGACTATGCTTTACGATTCAATTTACACACTGGTTATTATTTACTTCACATTCAACAGTAACCTTTTTCCTACCATGAACGTTTATTGAAAATTCTCCTCACAACACCAACGAAATCCTATCAGAATTTTTTTATATATAAAATGAATGCGATTTTGAATGCACTAAATATGCTGTACCATTGATACGAGTACATACTGTGTCTGAACTCTGTAGGGTACATCACATAGCACCAGGCAAATAAGTCCTTTAGTATATATATTTTGCTAGTACTCTAGAAACACTCGATGCCGTTACTGAGTGGCAGGACGATCACAGTTCAAGAACTGCAATTAAAACTGAGTGTTGGAAATTAAAATAATAGCCTTCCTGGAGGATAGATTGACACCGGGGAAACTGAAGTTAACGCTCTCCTTAAAACACCCGGTCGACGGAGACGCTGACGGAGAAGCAGGCGAAAACGACTACAGGGACGACGACGACGAGGACAACCATGGTGACGCCAACGGACGCCAGTTATTATCAACAGGTCAGGCAGTGTGAATTCTCCATGGCATAAACGTGTATTGATAAGGATTGTATGTGTGTGTATGAAGACGCCTTTTAAATCTTGTGACTAAAGATAGCATATGTTACCATCACCTTCTGTATCTGTCGTATGGAAGGAGGTGCAAAAACATGTTGTGAAGACATGTATATATATATATATATATATATATATATATATATATATATATATATATATATATATATATATATATATATATATATATATATATATATATATATATATGTCGTGCCGATTGGTAAAACTGGTCAATTAGCAAGAACTCATCTAAAATTAAGTCCTTTCTAAAATTTTCTCTTATACATTTAAATATATATTATTTTCATTTATATTAATGTAAGAATTTATAATTTTGTACCAAGAGAAACTTTGAAAACCTACCTAACCTTATTACAACAAGCGCAATTTAATTTAGCCTAACCCAACTAAATATATTTTAGATACGTTAATATTAATTTAATAATAAACAAACACAATGAAATATATTTTTTTCGTTATGTTCAGAATGATTTTGGCGAAATTATCGCATACACAAATTTTCACTTGTCTTATATGGCAAGGTGAGCGTTGCTATTTAAGCCAAAATCGCAAGTTTTACCTAATCGGCACGACATATATATATTTGCCGAGCCGAATAGGTAAAACTTGCGATTTTGGCTTAAATAACAACGCACTTCTTGCCGAATAAGGCAAGCGAAAATTTGTGTATGCAGTAATTTCACAAAAATCATTCTGAACCTATTATTAAACTATTGTAAACTTATCTAAAATATATTTAGATGGATTAGGCTAAATTAAATTGTGCTTGTTATAATAAGGTTCTTTTGGTACAAAATTATTAATTTTTACATTAACGTAAGTGAAAAAATATATATCTTTAAATGTATAAGATAATTTTTTTAGAAAGGACTTAATTTTAAATGAGTTCATGCTAATTGACTAATTTTACCTATTCGGCACGACATATGGATATGCTGCACGACATATCCATATAGTTTTTGGAGGGTTTTTCGCAATTCTAATATTCAGCAATGCTAGTACATTTCATCCTGAGGTCATAGTATATGGTCGCTGAAATATGAAATGAGTTTATGGAGAAGCTTTAAAAATTGTGACACAAATTATAGGTTCAACAGCCAATTACCTGGGAAAGTTTAACCTCTCCAAAGTTACCCCAATATCCACTTATCCTCTCTTACCCTCTCACCGACCATCTTCAAACTTTAGCTTAAATTGTCGGAGGTAATCAGTGTGGACTCGAGACTCTGTATACACCGAGAACACTGAAGATTATTACTTAAATGAAAAATAGACTTATAATACTTCACAACTTTTATTAGACTACATATTTTAAAATATAATACAAGTATAAAAAAAAACGATGTAATATTGGTACTGAAAAACAAAATGAATGTTATAAAATGGCTTTCAGATATTTATAATACGTATCGGTTATATTTAGTCATGTGCCACAAGCCTTTCAACCTCATTTATTATAAACTCACAGCTCACAAAAATTACTTATTAAACTACTAGAAATATTAGAAATACTAGAACTGCAAGAAATATTAAAGAGTTTCCAACTTTCTGCCTTTATGAGCATATAATATGTATTTTTTTTCCATGTATCCCCTTCTCATATATTTTTCATGTCAGTTCAGTAATCGTCGATCCCAATGACACTCACAAACATAGCTCCACTACCCCATCCCCACTCCTACACACACACACAAGGACGTGAACACGCACACGCGCACGCACACTCACAAACTAAGATAAACAAAACCATAATATATATTATAAAGAATAGAATTAGAGAAAATACATTTAAAGAGTCAAAATCTGGTGCCAAGATACTAATCAGCAAGAAATAGTACGCGGAGGAGAGATATTTCTTGAATAACGGACCTTGCTAGGATCAATCCTTCACTACTAGAACTGAATAACCCACACTGATTTAGCGCTTCACGTGAAGATTAATTCTTTCCCAACCTTAAGTCTCAAATCCATTAAACTGTGAGGCGGAGAAACATTCCGTATTCTTGAACGCATGTGTTTTAGTTTTTACCGAAGGAGAGTAAAAAGAGAATCTTTGTAGCCAGAAGCCAGGCGAACGTGCGTCTGACTCAACGCGGTAATCAATGTGTTACCGAGTAAACACGAACGCCAGGCACTCACGATGTTTTAAGATTACTGGGTTTTTTTTTAGTTGTAAGTCTTGTGGTAGTACCATAAAAGAGAGTCAGGGTCAGCAGAACGAGAACGAGCGCGCGCCTTCAACTGGGATTTCATTAACGTTATTCCCAGTGGTAAACAGAAGGATCAGCAGGTCCTAGTTGACTGTACTGGTGCTGCTGGTGTTGGTTGTGCTGGTGCTGCTGGTGATGGTTGTGCTGGTGCTGCTGGTGATGGTTGTGCTGGTGCTGCTGGTGTTTGTTGTGCTGGTGTTGGTTGTGCTGGTGCTGCTGGTGTTGGTTGTGCTGGTGCTGCTGGTGTTGGTTGTGCTGTTGATGATTGTGCTGGTGCTGCTGGTGTTGGTTGTGCTGGTGCTGCTGGTGTTGGTTGTGCTGGTGCTGCTGGTGTTGGTTGTGCTGGTGCTGCTGGTGTTGGTTGTGCTGGTGCTGCTGGTGTTGGTTGTGCTGGTGCTGCTGGTGTTGGTGGCTGGTGTGTGGCTGGTGCTGCTGGTGTTGGTTGTGCTGGTGCTGTTATTGTTGGTTGTGCTGGTGATGATTGTGCTGGTGCTGCTGGTGTTGGTTGTGCTGGTGTTGGTTGTGCTGGTGTTGGTTGTGCTGGTGCTGCTGGTGTTGGTTGTGCTGGTGTTGGTTGTGCTGGTGCTGTTGGTGTTGGTTGTGCTGGTGCTGCTGGTGTTGGTTGTGCTGGTGCTGCTGGTGATGGTTGTGCTGGTGCTGCTGGTGTTGGTTGTGCTGGTGCTGCTGTTGATGGTTGTGCTAGTTTTGGTTGTGCTGGTGATGGTTGTGCTGGTGCTGCTGTTGATGGTTGTGCTGGTGTTGGTTGTGCTGGGGCTGCTGGTGATGGTTGTGCTGTTGCTGCTGTTGATGGTTGTGCTGGTGCTGCTGGTGATGGTTATGCTGGTGCTGCTGGTGTTGGTTATGCTGGTGCTGCTGGTGTTGGTTGTGCTGGTGCTGCTGGTGATGGTTGTGCTGGTGCTGCTGTTGATGGTTGTGCTAGTTTTGGTTGTGCTGGTGCTGCTGGTGATGGTTGTGCTGGTTCTGCTGTTGATGGTTGTGCTGGTGCTGCTGGTGTTGGTTGTGCTGGTGCTGCTGTTGTTGGTTGTGATGGTTGTGCTGGTGATGGTTGTGCTGGTGTTGGTTGTGCTGGTGATGGTTGTGCTGGTGCTGCTGGTGTTGGTTGTGCTGGTGATAGTTGTGCTGGTGCTGCTAATGTGGGTTGTGCTGGTGATGGTTGTGCTGGTGATGGTTGTGCTGGTGATGGTTGTGCTGATGATGGTTGTGCTGGTGATGGTTGTGCTGGTGATGGCTGTGCTGGTGTTGGTTGTGCTGGTGATGGTTGTGCTGGTGATGGTTGTGCTGGTGATGGTTGTGCTGGTGTTGGTGCTGCTGGTGCTGCTGGTGTTGGTTGTGCTGGTGTTGGTTGTGCTGGTGTTGGTTGTGCTGGTGTTGGTTGTGCTGGTGTTGGTTATGCTGGTGCTGCTGGTGTTGGTTGTGCTGGTGCTGCTGGTGTTGGTTGTGCTGGTGCTGCTGGTGTTGGTTGTGCTGGTGCTGCTGGTGTTGGTTGTGCTGGTGTTGGTTGTGCTGGTGTTGGTTGTGCTGGTGCTGCTGGTGTTGGTTGTGCTGATGCTGCTGGTGTTGGTTGTGCTGGTGATGGTTGTGCTGGTGCTGCTGGTGTTGGTTGTGCTGGTGCTGCTGGTGTTGGTTGTGCTGGTGCTGCTGGTGTTGGTTGTGCTGGTGTTGGTTGTGCTGGTGCTGCTGGTGTTGGTTGTGCTGGTGCTGCTGGTGTTGGTTGTGCTGGTGCTGCTGGTGTTGGTTGTGCTGGTGCTGCTGGTGTTGGTTGTGCTGGTGCTGCTGGCCTCAGGTGTTGATGCAGCTGGCTTCAGGTACAGGTGCTGCTCTGTGCCTGTGCTGGTGTTGCCTCTCCTGGAATTTTTGCTGCTTGTGCTGTTGCTGCTGGTTGCATGTGCTAGTGCAGCTAGCTACTTCTGCTGGAGCTGTTGGCAGTCTGTGCTTGTGCTGCTGGCTGCCTGTATTGGTGCTGTACTCACCTATATGTGGTTGCAGGGGTCGAGTCATAGCTCCTGGCCCCGCCTCTTCACTGATCGATACCATGTCCTCTCACCTCTTGCTCCACGAGCGTAATCATACCTCGTCTTAAAACTATGTATGGCTCCTGCCTCCACTACACCACTTGCCAGACTATTCCACTTCCTGACAACTCTATGACTAAAGAAATACTTCCTAACATCTCTTTAACTCATCTGAGTCTTCAACTTCCAATGGTAACCCCTAGTTTATGTGTCCAATTTTTGGAACATCCTGTCTCTATCCACCTTATCAATTCCTCTCAGTATTTTTATGTCGTTATCATGTCTTCCCTAACCCTCATGTCCTCCAGTGTCGCCAGACAGATTTCCCATAACCTTTCTTCGTAGGACATTCCACTTAGCTCTGGAACTAGCCTTGTTGCAAACCTTTGCACTTTCTCTAATTTCCTGACGTGCTTGACCAGATGTGGGTTCCAAACAAGTGCTGTATACTCAAGTATGGGCCTGACGTACACGGTGTACAGAATCTTGAACGATTCCTTACTGAGGTATCGGAATGCTATTCTCAGGTTTGCTAGGCGCCCATATGATGCAGCACTTATCTGGTTGATGTGCGCCTCAGGAGATGCGCTCAGTATTATACTCACCCAAAGATCCTTTTCTTTGAGTGAGGTTTGCAGTCTTTGGCCACCTAGCCTGTACTTGGTCTGTGGTCTTCATTGCCCCTCCCCGATCTTCATGACTTTGCACTTGGCAGGGTTAAATTCGAGGAGCCATTTCTTGGACCAAGCTTGAAACCTGCTCAGGTCTCTTTGTAGTCTTGTCTGATCCTCATCCGATTTAATTCTCCTCATTAACATTACATCATCTACAAACAGGGACACTTCTGAGTCTATCCCTTCCGTCAAGTCATCCACATATACCAAAAATAGCTTTGATCCTAGGACTGACCCCTGTGGAACCCCGCTCGTCACAGGAGCCCATTCTGACACATCGTCACGTACCATGACTCGTTGTTGCCTCCCTGTCAGGTATTCTCTGATCCATTGCAGTTCCCTCCCTGTTATACATGCTTGATCCTCTAGCTTTTGAACTAATCTCTTGTGAGGAACTGTGTCGAAGGCCTCCTTGCAGTCCAAGAAAATGCAATCTACCCACCCCTCTCTCTCGTGTCTTACTTCCGTTACCTTGTCATAAAGCTCCAGTAGGTTTGTGACACAGGATTTGCCTTCCCTGAATCCGTGCTGGTTGTCATTCAAGAGCTTGTTCCGTTCTAGGTGCTCCACCACTCTCCTGATAATCTTCTCCATGACTTTTCATAATACACACATCAGTGACACTGGTCTGTAGTTTAGTGCCTCATGTCTGTCTCCTTAAAAATGGGGACTACATTTGCCGTCATCCATTCCTTAAGTAGTTGCCCAGTTTCAATGGATGTGTTGAAAATTGTTGTAAGTAGCACACACAGCGTGTCTGGTCCCTCTCTAAAGACCCACGAAGAGATGTTGTCCGGTCCCACCGCCTTTGAGGTATCAAGTTCATTTAACAGCTTCTTCACCTCCTCCTCGGTTGTGTGTATCTCATCCAGGACTTGTTGGTATATTCCTTGTTGGTGTACTCCCCTGTTCTGACTTCCCAGTATCCTTTCTGTAAATACCTTCTTCATTCAAATTGAGGTCCACACATACTTCTTGGTCGTTTCTTGTGATCTCCCCACCTTCTTTCCTCAGCCTGATTACCTGGTTCTTGACTGTTGCCTTACTCCTGATCTGGCTATACAACAGCATGGGGTTAGACTTAACTTTGATGCTTTGTCGGTTTCTTACTGTCCTTATGTCTGCTGCCTGTGTTGTTGTGCATGCTGCCTGTGTGGGTGCTGCTGGCTGTCTGGGTTGCTGCTGTTAGCTGCCGTGTGGGTGCTGCTGGCTGTCTGGGTTGCTGCTGTTAGCTGCCTGTGGGTGCTGTGGCTGTCGGGTTGCTGCGTTGCTGCCTGTGTGGTGCTGCTGGTTGTCTGGGTTGCTGCTGTTAGCTGCCTGTGGAGTGCTGCTGGTTGTTTGGTGCTCTGGCTGACTGTGTTAGTGCTGCTGGCTGCCTGTATTCACCGTCGTTGTCACCAATAACAATAGTTTGGCGGCGTTAACACACACACACACACACACACACACACACACACACACACACACACACACACACACACACACACACACACACACACACACTCCACACACACATAGGGAGGTACTCGAAGGGAGAAAACGACCGCTCAAGCTGATTCTCAGGACAGAAACAGAGAGGGACAGAATCCTCCAAGAGAAACCACGATTGAAGGAAACGGAAGATTACAGGAGGGTGTTCCTAGACCGGGACAGAACAAAAACAGAACGACAGCAGCTGAGGGAGAGGGCACAAAGGCGAAAGGAGCGAGGAGGAGAGACAAGGACAGAATCATTGGAGGACAACCAGAGCAGGATGGAGCAACAGGAACAAGCACACACAAAACCATCCCCAAAACCCAACAACCAAGCACACAGTCCCAACACAAACTACAACCCACACTCACAGCTCCCACCCAACACTCCACTATAGAATCCCACAGTACACTGCCAGGTCCCCCACCCTCACAGACCCCCCAAAACACTGTATTAGAGAGAAAACTGAAGGTATGGTACACCAATGCTGATGGAATAACAAATAAGTGGGAGGAGTGGCACGAAAGAGTCAAAGAGGCATCACCGGACATAATAGCTCTCACAGAAACCAAGCTCACAGGTATGATAACAGATGCCATCTTTCCAATGGGGTACCAGATCCTGAGGAAAGACAGAGGGAACAGAGGGGGTGGGGGAGTGGCACTGCTGATC
>WNWK01022746.1:0-32030 GCA_009830355.1 Cherax destructor
TTTCAACGGGAGGATTACAAAACCCCCCCTTTTTTTTTCCCCTCGGGTCGTCGCTGTATCTCGCTTTCCCCCCCAGTTCTTCCTTCAGCTGCTGGTAGAGTAGCTCAAGAGGACATCTTCTTCAGATTGACAGAGAGCACACAAGACCGTCTTCACTGAGAAAGGAATTTATGGCGCATAAAAAGGGGGGGGTTTCATCTTTATAAATCAGTATACTGACATTAAGGGGGACTTTGTAAAAGGACAAATTGCAACTAATGTGACATTTTTTGTGGAAAACGTTTCGCTCTGGGGGGTTTTTTCCCCAAGCCGTTACAAGCGATAAATGGACATAGTTGGTATATATATACTAAAAAGGGGTGGGGGTGAAAAATAGTGGGTTTAAAAAAAGGGTAGTGATATAAAAAAAAATTTTAGTAGTAGTAGTTGTAGTAGAAGTATTACAATAAGGTAGTACAATCAATATGCAAAAAAAGGGGTAAAAACAAATACTTGGGTAGAAAAACCCCAAGGGGGTTTTTGGGGACAAATATTTCGGGGGGGAAAAGGTTGAAAAAAAAAGGGGGCCAGTAAGGTTCCACACTACGATTTAAAACCCCAGGAGAGACTATGGAGGGGGGGGGTTTACTGTTTTCGGAAGTTCGCTAAGACTTCAGAGATGGGTGAAGCTCCCTTTTTTTTTGGTTTTTTGGGGGTTAGAAACAGAGATAAGTGCTGATTAAGGACGACTACGGAAATTAGTTTCTTTGATTACTGGTCGGGCGTCTTTGAATTTCATGAGATGTTTTTTGGGAAAATTTTGGGGTACGGGGTTTGTTCAGGTTATCGTTTCTGCATGCATTCATGTGTTCATTGATGGTGTCTCGGTTTCTTGCTGTTTCTCCTACCCCTAAACCAGCCTCCACAGGGTATGGGGGAAAACCCCCGTTGACTGGTTCAGGGTTTTTTTGGGGATTTTTAGCCCCCGGTTTTTAGATTTTTTTTGAATACTGGAAGCGATGGCGACTCTATTTTTAAAACGTCCAAATATTTTAATAGGATGCAACCTGGCTTTTGGGGGAAAGAATTATAATTTTTTTTTGGAGTGGAATTGACGCGTGGAGAAAATGACCTGAAGTTTTTTTGCAATCTTTTGAAAAAAAAGGGAAGGGGAAAATGTAAATCAGTAAAGGGTTTTGGGGAAAAATAAAAGGGATTTTCCCCCCAAAAAAAAAAGGTTTTTCAAATTTGAAATTTTAAAAAAGAATCGATGATGCCTTTTTTTTGGGGTTTTAGTTTTTTGGGGGGAAAAAAATGTGTGGGGTCATTTTTTTTGGGGTTTAAATTTTTAAAATTTTGGGGGTTGTTATCTTTTTTGGGGGATGAGGACGCAAAAAAGGGGGTTATTTTTTTTGGATTTTCTTCTAGTGAAAATTGGGGGGGTTAAAAAGGGGGTTGAGTTTTCCGAAGATTCCCCGTCCCCCCCGTTTGGGGGTTTTTGGGGGATCCAACGGTCGTAAAGGACTTTGGGGGGAGATTTGGGAAGGCCACCCCCCGGGGGTTTTTGTTGCAAAGGGAAAACCCCATTCCCATGCCATTTTTTTTGTAGTTTTTAAACTAAAAAAAAAAGGGGAATTAACCGAGTTCAAAAGGTAAAAAAAATTTTCCCCGGGGAAAAGGGGAAGGTTTGGGGCCCTGATTTTTTTTCCCCAAAAAATTCCCCTGGGGGGGCCCCGGGGGGGGGGGTGCCATTTTCTTGTTTGGATGGAGGGGCGGATGCGGGGGAAGGTCGCCTGGGGGGCTTAAGATCCCCCTGATGGCCCCAAAAAGGCGGGGTTTTTAAAAGTTTTTCCCGGGCCCCAAGGGGTGGGCACCCAACCTGAGGGGACCCCCCCAAAGGGGAAAAATTTTTTTGGGCTTGGGAAGTCGGGGGGGGTTTTTAAAAGTAAAAAAGTTTTTTCCCCTTTCACTGGTTTTTTCAGTATTTGTCTGGTTTTATGGGGAAATCTTTAGTGATTTTTTCCCCCACATTTGGGTTGAGGGGGGGGAAGTTTTTTGGGGTCATTAAAAGGGTCCATCATTTTGGTGTTGTATTCACTGGTGTTGGGGACGACACAACAGTGGAAACACTAAAGTTTCCAAAAAACCAGACAAATACTGAAACGCACCAGTGAAGGAAAAAAACTTCTGTACTTGATACCCAGCAACCCTAAAAACCTTTATGGTTAAACCCCCCAAAAATCATAAGCATAATATTCCTCTTAGACCAATCACATCAGGAAAAAGGCAGTGCACCACACAAACTAGCCGGAGTTCTTTTTAAAAATCTTTCCTGCCTTCTGGGGACCATCAGCCCCGCTCATCTTTTAAAAAATTTAGGGGGCCTTCTCAACCGCATCCGAAATCTCTCCATCCGGGGAAAAAAAAAAAATAAGCAGTTTGGACGTGACCCTCTTCACTAAAGTACCCACTACACAAGCCATCGAGGTTTTTCGACGTAAAGTCAATCAGGGGCCCCAAACCCTTTCCCCTTCCTCCCCCGGGGGTTTTGGACCTTATTTTAACCTGTGTTAATTTTTTCTGTTTTTTCCAAAAAAAAAGGAAAAAAACAAACATACGGCATGGGAAAGGGGTCCCCCCAAAGGCCCCCCCTTTGCTAACAACCCCCGGGAAAACCCCCAAAAGGGGGGGAAAACTTTCCAACATCGTCCCCCCAAACGTCATTTTTTGTTTTTCCCCCGACGACGTCCTCGTAATAACTCCCAAAAGTTTTGATGCCCGGAATCTTTTGGGGGAAAAGGTTTAAACCCCGGAACGGCGATCCCGTTTACACTAGAAGAAGAGTCCAATAACAAGATACCCTTTCTAGACGTCCCCATCCACAAAATAGATAACAACCAAGATTTCAAGTTTACCAAAAAACCCTTTTTAAAAAAAAAGACCTTAAATTTTTTATTCCCGTCAAGATACTAAGACCAAAAAAAGGGATCATCATCGGATTCTTCCCAAAGCTTACCGGGAAAATTTTTTGTCCTGGTTTTTTGACGAGGGGAAAAAACATAAAAAAAAAAAACATAAGAAATAAAGGGAAAAAGGGAAAAATGCCCGGGGGGCCCCCTTTGGGCCCCAAAAAAAGGGGTTTACAACCCTCCCACTAACAGAATAATTGTTCAACCTAATTTTCAATTCTACCCCCAAAAAAAAAGCTTTGAAGATTCTATTTCCAAGTGCGAGTCCCACTCCCCAAACCCCAAACCCCCCCCACCATGAATTTATCCAACCTAAATTTTGAAAAATACCCCGGTCCCCAAAACCAATGACCCTACTAGGGGGGGCTGTTCCCCTCATCAACTACCCTATTTCCCAAAACCCCAAAAATTTTTCCCCCCATCCCCTTTTTTAAAACTAAACTTATCCCCCAAATTTTTTCCTTTTTTCGGGTTCTCTCTTTTGGGGGGATATCCTCAAGACCTTATTTATATCCCCTTATTAATACCCCATCTTCCATTATATACCCCATCATGTCTCCCCCCTTCTTCTCTTACAAGTGAATGTAATTTAAGGGTCTTCAATTTTTTATACGGAAGATTTCTAATGCTATGAATTAACTTTGTCATTCGTCGCTGGTGTTTTCTAACAATTTATATCCATTCTGTAAAATGGAGACCAGAACTGAGCTGCATAATCCAAATGAGGTCTCACTAGTGATGTATAGAGCTGTAAAATAACTTTTGGACTTCTGTTGCTTATACTTCTTGAAATAAATCCTAGTAATCTGTTAGCCTTATTGCGCACACTTAGGCACTGTTGTCTTGGCTTTAGATTTCTGCTTACCATGACTCCCAAGTCTTTTTCACATTCTGTATGATCAAGCTCAACTTCACCTAGTTTATAAATTCGAGGGATATTTTCATTACCAACGACAAGCACCTTACACTTGTCCACATTGAACTTCATCTGCCACTTTTCAGACCAAGACATTAATTTATCCAAATCCTCCTGGAGTTCACTGTTATCCTCCTCAGAATGAATTATACGGCCTATTTTTGTATCATCAGCAAATTTACTCATGTCACTTACAATTCCTTCATCAAGGTCATTAATGTAAATTATGAACAACAATGGGCCCAAAACTGATCCTTGTGGAACGCCACTAGTGACAAATCCCCATTCAGATTTGACCCCATTAATGGAAACTCTCTGCTTTCTATTGGTAAGCCATGCCTCTATCCATGCTAGAACTTTACCTCCTATACCATGAGCTGCCACCTTTCTTAAGAGTCTCTTGTGAGGTACTCTATCGAAGGCCTTACTGAAATCCAAGTAAACTATATCATATTCTTTATCACTGTCTACTGCCTCAAATGTTTTATTGAAAAACGTCAGTAAATTTGTCAGGCAGGAACGACCTCTCGTAAACCCATGCTGAGATTCATTAATCAAATTATGTTCTTCAAGGTGACTTCTGATAATATCAGCTATAATTGATTCTAATAATTTGCCTACTATAGACGTGAGGCTTATTGGACGGTAATTTGATGGAATGGACTTATCCCTGATTTGAATATAGGAACTACATTAGCTATCTTCCACATCTCTGGCACAACACCAGTTAGGATGGACGTATTAAACACATTCGTTAATGGCTGACTAAGTTCCATTTTGCATTCTTTAAGTACCCTGGAAAACAACTCGTCGGGTCCCGGGGACTTACTCGTCGGGTCAATGTAGATAAATGCAAGGTTCTGAAGCTCGGGAGTGTCCATAACCCAAGCACTTATAAGTTAAATAACGTAGAACTTAGCCATACAGATTGCGAGAAGGACTTGGGGGTGATGGTAAGCAGCAACCTTAAACCAAGACAGCAATGCCTAAGCGTACGTAATAAGGCAAATAGATTACTGGGATTTATATCAAGAAGTGTTAGCAACAGAAGTCCAGAGGTTATATTACAGCTTTATACATCATTAGTAAGGCCTCACCTAGATTACGCAGCTCAGTTCTGGTCTCCATATTACAGAATGGACATAAATTCGTTAGAAAACATTCAGCGTAGAATGACTAAATTAATACATAGCATTAGAAATCTTCCTTACGAAGAAAGATTGAAGACCCTAAAATTACATTCACTTGTAAGACGTAGAATGAGGGGAGACATGATCGAGGTATACAAGTGGAAAATGGGTATTAACAAAGGGGATATAAATAAGGTCTTGAGGATATCTCTCCAAGAGAGAACCCGCAATAATGGATTCAAGTTAGATAAGTTTAGATTTAGAAAGGATATAGGAAAGTATTGGTTTGGAAATAGGGTAGTTGATGAGTGGAACAGTCTGCCTAGTAGGGTTATTGAAGCTAGGACCTTGGGTAGTTTCAAATTTAGGTTGGATAAATTCATGAGTGAGAGGGGTTGGATTTGAGTGGGACTCGCACATGAGTGGGTAGAATTGTCAAAGCTTATTTCTTGGGTAGCATTGAAAATTGGGTTGAGCAAATATTCTGTTAGTGGGACGGATTGTGAAGGACCTGCCTAGTATAGGCCAACAGGCCTGCTGCAGTGTTCCTCCTTTCTTATGTTCTTATGTTCTTATGTATGGGTTTTGGGGGGAAAACAGTGAAGTACCAGTGTAGTAATATTATAAGTTCTAGGAGAACTAGTAATAGGCAGAAAAAGGTGGACAGTGGAAAGCTAGTGACACTAGATGACAAGGACAGTAATAGGTATAGTGGAAAAACAGAAATGAGCAGGAAGGGTAAAGAAAAAGGAGGGTCTTTAAATATTTATTACACCAATAGTTGTAGTGCTAGGAATAAGATAGACGAGTTGAGATTAGTTGCAAGTACGGGTAATGTGAATGAATGGTTCAGAGAACCGACGAGTTGGTAAATTAGACACATATGCAACACTTGGGTATCTTTATTGAGGAAACGTTTCGCCACACAGTGGCTTCATCAGTCCATACAAAGGAGAATCGTGAAGAACAGGAGGAGTGTGAGGTTGTCAGGCCCTCAATCTTGAGACGACGTCGGTTCTCTGAACCATTCATTCACATCCTGTGTGACACTGCAACATCTTGGTATCTTAATACAGGGATTTCTCCGCTTGCCTATTCCTTGGGCACGACCTACTTCCACATTGAACAAATGTGACACCTCCTACAACTGCTGCACCTCTCCTAAGAACATAAGAACATAAGAAAGGAGGAACACTGCAACAGGCCTACTGGCCCATACTTGGCAGGTCCATGTCAAAACCAACCCACCAAAAAAAATATTTGTCCAACCCATCCCCATCCAAGGAACAAACCCCGACAACCCCCCCCCCCCAGCAATTGTGCAAGTCCCGTTCAAATCTAACCCTTCTCACTCACAAGAAAACAGAAATAAGGAACACTGCAGCAAGCCAACTGGTCCACGCTAGGCAAGTCCCCCTAAAACCCAAGACCAATCCCACAAACAAAAACTCCTACCCAACCCACCTACTCCATCCATGGAATATGCTTCGATAATCAGGGCATTATAAAACAGGGTACTGAAAGAGCTGAAGCACCTGGTCCATCACCAGGGCACTGAATAAGCCGAAGCCCCTGGTCCATCACCAGGGCACTGAATAAGCCGAAGCACCTGGTCCATCACCAGGGCACTGATGATATGCTGTTATTCTATTCAAGATTGATGGACTGACAACATCGTCTCAAGATTGAGGGCCTGACAACCTCACACTCCTCCTGTTCTTCACGATTCTCCTTTGTATGGACTGATGAAGCCACTGTGTGGCGAAACGTTTCCTCAATAAAGATACCCAAGTGTTGCATATGTGTCTAATTTACCAAGTACGGGTAATATTGATGTTTTTGCAATAACTGAGACATGGTTTAATATGAAAAATCGGGACTTGCCTGCCGAATGTCACATTGAGGGTTTTAAATTGTTCCAAGTAGACAGAAGTATCGGGAAGGGGGGTGGGGTGGCACTCTATGTCCGTGATCATTTTAATTGTTGTATAAAAACGGGTATAAAGTCTGAATTAACACATACAGAGTCTGTCTGGATAGAATTTTCAGAGGGGTGTGAAAAATTGATTTTAGGCGTGATTTACCGTCCTCCAAACTTAGATAGGGAACAAGGGAGACTACTTTGGGAAGAAATTGTTAAGGGTACAAGGCACGATAACGTAGTAATTCTAGGGGACTTTAACTTTAGTCAGATTGATTGGAATTTCTTGACAGGGAATTTAGAATCTAACGACTTTTTAGAAGTAGTTAACATAAGAACATAAGAAAGGAGGAACACTGCAGCAGGCCTGTTGGCCCATACTAGGCAGGTCCTTCACAATCCATCCCACTAACAGAATAATTGCCCAACCTAATTTTCAATTCTACCCAAGAAATAAGCTTTGCAGATTCTATTAACTCAAGTGCGAGTCCCACTCAAATCCAACCCCTCTCACTCATGTATTTATCCAACTTAAATTTGAAACTACCCAAGGTCCTAGCTTCAATGACCCTACTAGGCAGACTGTTCCACTCATCAACTACCCTATTTCCAAACCAATATTTTCCTATATCCTTTCTAAATCTAAACTTATCCAACTTGAATCCATTATTGCGGGTTCTCTCTTAGAGAGATATCCTCAAGACCTTATTTATATCCCCCTTATTAACACCCATTTTCCACTTATATACCTCGATCATGTCTCCCCTCATTCTTCGTCTTACAAGTGAACGTAATTAAGGGTCTTCAATCTTTCGTCATAGGGAAGATTTCTAATGCTATGAATTAACTTTGTCATTCGTCGCTGAATGTTTTCTAACGAATTTATATCCATTCTGTAAAATGGAGACCAGAACTGAGCTGCATAATCTAGGTGAGGCCTTACTAATGATGTATAAAGCTGTAATATAACCGCTGGACTTCTGTTGCTTACACTTCTTGATATAAATCCCAGTAATCTATTTGCTTTATTTCTTACGCTTAGGCATTGCTGACTTGGTTTGAGGTTGCTGCTTACCATAACCCCCAAATCCTTTTCGCATTCTGTACGGCTGAGTTCAACATTATTAAGCTGGTAGGTGCTAGGGTTATGAACATTCCCGAGCTTTAGAACTTTGCATTTATCTATATTGAACTGCATCTGCCATTTTTCTGACCAGGAATTGAGTTTGTCTAAATCCTCCTGAAGTTCCGAGATGGCTTCTTATGTTATCAGCTATAATCGACTCTAATAATTTGCCTACAATTGATGTTAGACTTATTGGGCGGTAATTTGATGGTAACGACTTGTCCCCTGCTTTAAAAATAGGAAGTACATTAGCCATCTTCCACGTATCAGACACTACACCTGTTTGAAGAGATAGGTTAAAAATGTTAGTTAAGGGTTCACAGAGTTCAATTTTGCATTCCTTAAGAACCCTTGAAAAAAGCTCATCAGGGCCTGGCGATTTATTTTGCTTCAAACGGTCTATCTGTTTGATAACCATTTCGCTAGTGACTGTGATACTACATAATTTATCTTCTTCAGGCCCACTAAAATACCTAATTCTTGGGATAATATTAGTGTCTTCCTGAGTGAAAACCGAGAGAAAATAATTATTAAAAATAGAGCACATTTCATTCTCTTTGTCAGTAAGATACCCATAATTATTTTTAAGGGGACCTATCTTATCTCTAACTTTTGTTCTATACACCTGAAAAAATTTTTGGGTTAGTTTTCGAATCCCTAGCAACTTTAATTTCGTAGTCCCGCTTAGCTTTTCTTATCCCCTTTTTAACGTCCCTCTTAATGTCAATATACTGATTCATAAGATGACCCTCACCGCTTTTGATACGCCTATAAATTCCTTTCTTCTGCCCTAAAAGATATTTGAGCCTATTATTCATCCATTTTGGGTCATTTCTATTCGATCTAATTTCTTTATATGGGATAAATGTTCTTTGGGCAGCATGTATAGTAAATTAGACACATATGCAACACTTGGGTATCTTTATTGAGGAAACGTTTCGCCACACAGTGGCTTCATCAGTCCATACAAAGGAGAATCGTGAAGAACAGGAGGAGTGTGAGGTTGTCAGGCCCTCAATCTTGAGACGATGTTGTCAGTCCATCAATCTTGAATAGAATAACAGCATATGAGCAGAGGGAGCTTATATACTGTAGACAGGAGAGGTGCAGCAGTATATAAGCTCCCTCTGCTCATATGCTGTTATTCTATTCAAGATTGATGGACTGACAACATCGTCTCAAGATTGAGGGCCTGACAACCTCACACTCTCCTGTTCTTCACGATTCTCCTTGTATGGACTGATGAAGCCACTGTGTGGCGAAACGTTTCCTCAATAAAGATACCCAAGTGTTGCATATGTGTCTAATTTACCAACTCGTCGGTTTTCTGAACCATTCATTCACAGCATGTATAGTGCTCAGAAAACTGTCATATTGATAGCTCTCTTCATTACCCCAGTCCACAGATGATAAGTGTTCTCTAAGTCCATTGTAATCTGCTAAGCAAAAATCTGGGACCGTTACTGAGTTATTCCTACTATGAAACTTCCATTCAATGCCAAAGGTAATTGATTTGTGGTCGCTTGCGCCGAGTTCCTCTGTAATTTCTAAATTATTAACAAGGGTTTCCTTGTTTGCCAGAACTAAGTCAAGCAGATTATTTCACCTTGTAGGTTCTGTCACAAACTGCTTCAAAAAACAATCTTGAACTACTTCTAAGAAGTCGTTAGATTCTAAATTCCCAGTCAAAAAATTCCAATCAATTCGACTAAAGTTGAAGTCACCCAGAATAACTACGTTATCGTGCATTGTGGCCTTAACAATTTCCTACCATAGTTGTCTCCCTTGGTCCCTATCTAAGTTTGGGGGACGGTATATCACACCTAAAATCAATTTTTCATGCCCCTCTGAAAATTCTATCCAGACAGACTCTGTATGTGTTATTTCAGACTTTATTCCCTTTTTTATGCAACAGTTCAAGCGATCTCGGACATACAGGGCCATTCCACCCCCCTTCCCGAAACTTCTGTCTACTTGGAACAATTTAAAACCCTGTATATGACATTCAGCAGGCATGTCCCTATTTTTCGTATTGAACCACGTCTCAGTTATGGCAAATACATCAATGTTACCTGCACTTGCAACTAATCTCAAATCATCCATCTTATTCCTAGCACTACGACTATTTGTATAATACACTTTTAAAGACCCTCCTTTCTCTTTACCCTTCCTGCTCCATTCTGTTTTTCCACTATACATATGCAACATCTGGGTATCTTTATTGAGGAAACGTTTCGCCACACAGTGGCTTCATCAGTCCAATACAAAGTAGAAAGTTGTAAGGAGAGTAGGAGTTTTGAGGTAATCAGTCCCTCGGCCTGGAGTCGATGTGTTCAGTCCATCAATCTTGTAGAATGTACTGCATATTTCCGTAGAGGTCGCTTATATACTGTAGTTAGGTGAGGTGAAGCAGCAGCAGTGGCTTCATTAGTCCAATACAAAGTAGAAAGTTGTAAGGAGAGTAGGAGTTTTGAGGTAATCAGTCCCTCGGCCTGGAGTCGATGTGTTCAGTCCATCAATCTTGTAGAATGTACTGCATATTTCCGTAGAGGTCGCTTATATACTGTAGTTAGGTGAGGTGAAGCAGCAGCAGTGGCTTCATCAGTCCAATACAAAGTAGAAAGTTGTAAGGAGAGTAGGAGTTTTGAGGTAATCAGTCCCTCAGCCTGGAGTCGATGTGTTCAGTCCATCAATCTTGTAGAATGTACTGCATATTTCCGTAGAGGTCGCTTATATACTGTAGTTAGGTGAGGTGAAGCAGCAGGAGGCGGGGTCATAGTGGTACCATCCACTAGTCTAAGTAGATCTTCGTCCAAAGGTTGGACAAGTGAAGTTGGACTGATGAAGCCACTGTGTGGCGAAACGTTTCCTCAATAAAGATACCCAGATGTTGCATATGTGTCTAATTTATAACTTGTCGGTTCTCTGAACCATTCATCTATACTAAGAACAATGTACTTATCTTCCTTGGTGTCGTTCGTGATGTTCCCTGTAGTCGACTCACATTCATCGGGTAACACGGAGAATCGGTTCGATGTTTCCACAACAGGCTTCTGGTTCTTCGTTAATTCTACCTCTCCATCCATCCTCTTGATCTTTAACTTTGTCCCATGCATTGCAGCCACTGTCCAGGTTCCTTTCTTGGCTTGAGGATTCTCAACAGGAGGATTACTACGAATCCTCTTGTTTTCCTCAGTCAGTCGCTGTATCTCAAGCTTAGCTACCCTCAGATTGGTGTCGTGAGTACGGGAATAAATTCTTAGGTAGCGGTGGTTTACATAAGAACATAAGAATGGAGGAACACTGCAGAAGGCCTACTGGCCCATACAAGGCAGGTCCTTATCAAAACCACCACTACCTAAGAATTTACTCCTGTACTCGCGACACTAATCAAACCCAGCCCCTCCCACTCATATATTTGTCCAATCTCTTTTTAAAGCCACCCAAATTCCTAGCCTCTATCACCCTAATCGGAAGATTGTTCCACGCATCTACAACTCTGTTCGAAAAGCAGTACTTGTCTGGGCCAGTAAGCCTTCTGCAGTGTTCCTCCATTCATATGTTCTTAAAGTATTGGTTTGGAAATAGGGTATTGAAGCAAGGACCTTGGGTAGTTTTAAATTTAGGTTGGATAAATTCATGAGTGATAGGGGTTGGATTTGAGTGGGAATTGCACATGAGTAAATCAAATTATCAAAGCTTATTTCTTGGGTAGCATTGAAAATTAGGTTGAACAAATATTCTGTTAGTGGGATGGAATGTGAAGGACTTGCCTAGTATGGGCCAACAGGCCTGCTGCAGTGTTCCTCCTTCCTTATGTTCTTATTGGGTTGAACAAATATTCTGTTAGTGGGATTGAATGTGAAGGACCTGCCTAGTATGGGCCAACAGGCCTGCTGCAGTGTTCCTCCTTTCTTATGTTCTTATAAATGTTCTTTGGGCAGCCTGTATAGTGTTAGGAAAACTGTCATATTGATACCTCTCTTCGTCACCCCAGTCCACAGTTGATAAGTGTTCTCTAAGTCCATTATAATCTGCTAAGCGAAAATCTGGGACCGTTACTGAATTATCCCTACTATCATACATCCATTCAATGCTAAAGGTAATTGACTTGTGGTCGCTTGAGCCGAGTTCCTCTGTAATTTCTAAATTATTAACAAGGGTTTCCTTGCTTGCCAGAACCAAGTCAAGTAGGTTATTTCCCCTTGTAGGTTCTGTGACAAACTGCTTCAAAAAACAATCCTGAACAGTGGTGGACCTGACTTAAATCAGTGAAGACGTGTCTGGAAAAATAAACACATAAGCAGTATAATGTGATCCTTTATTGACAACGTTTCGCCCACGCAGTGGGCTTTATCGAGTCACAGACAGATCTACCTGGAAAATGAGCAACATGGAGATATATATAGGGTACAGTCAGGTGGAGAATGCTGGGTCAGGTGGAGAAAGCTGCATGTGAGTCGTAAAAAGTAGTGATAGTTAAAAACATAGTGTGACTTAAAGGACCTGCAGTGTACCATTCTTGAGTTCTAGGTGGGATAGCGTTGAAGAAGTTTTTGGCAATAGGTTCAGCTATGTTGTAGAAGCCGTTGTTCTGGTTGAAGTTGTTGGATATACAGATGAGTGATGATTCTAGATTCTTCGGTATTGCGTGTTGTCTTCTTGGCGATGAGTCTTGCGTTTCTGTAGTTGATTAAATGGTTGTGTAAATTTCGGTGTTGAAACAGGCATTTCTTGAGTCGTCAGATCTGCCTGGTACTGGTGTTCTGAAATGCGTGTTTGGAGGTCTCTGGATGTTTCGCCAACGTATAATTTGCTGCAGCCATTACAAGGGATTGCGTATACCCCTGCCGTGGATTGAAGTTTTTCCTGTCTGTTACTGGTAATGTCCTTGATGGTGGTGGATGTGGAGGTGGATACTCGGAATGAGGTCTTAGAAAAAATGTTGGAAACGTGTTTGAAAATGGAGTTGGTGGGAATGACTATGTATCTCTTCTCAGCAGTGCCCACTGCGTGGGCGAAACGTTGTCAATAAAGGATCTCATTAAACTGCTTATGTTTTTATTTTTCCATTGTGTCGGTATTTTATACCATTTATTTCCGAAGACGTGTCTTGTGTGCTCTCGAATTTGAACAAGATGTCCCTCTTGAGCTACTCTACCAGCAGCTGAACATAAGAACATAAGAAAGGAGGAACACTGCAATAGGCCTAATGGCCCATACTTGCAGGTCCATATCAAAACCAACCCACCAACAAAATATTTGTGCAACCCATCCCCATCGCCATCCAAGCAAGAAGCCCCGACAACACCCCCCCCCCAACAACTGTGCAAGTCCCGTTCAAATCCAACCCCTCCCACTCACAACCCCTCTCACTCACAAGAACACAGAAATAAGGAACACTGCATCAAGCCAACTGATCCACACTAAGCAAAACCCAAAACAAATCCCACAAACAAAAACTCCTATCCAACCCACCTACTCCATCCATGGAATATGCTTTGATAATCAGGGCACTATAAAATAGGGTACTGAAGGAGCTGAAGCACCTGGTCCATCACCAGGGCACTGAATAAGCCGAAGCACATGATCTATCACCAGGGCGTTGAAGGAGCTGAAGCACCTGGTCCATCACCAGGGCACTGAATAAGCCGAAGCACCTGGTCCATCACTAGGGTACTGAGGGAGCCGAAGAACCTGGTCCATCACTAGGGTGCTGAGGGAGCCGAAGCACCTGGTCCATCACCAGGGTACTGAAGGAGCCGAAGCACCTGGTCCATCACCAGGGTACTGAAGGAGCCGAAGCACCTGGTCCATCACCAGGGTACTGAAGGAGCCGAAGCACCTGGTCCATCATTAGGGTACTGAGGGAGCAGAAGCACCTGGTCCATCGAGCAGATGGACATACATAAATTGTATTGAGTACATTAGCTATGTGAAGAAAAATTGTAATATTTGAAATAACAGTAAAATATTTTTTTGTGATGTAATTCTGCCCACTGGGGTCTGATAAAGACCCTTTGTGACATATGTACAGCTACACCTCAGTTCAGAGAACCGACAAGTTATAAATTAGACATATATGCAACACTTGGGCATCTTTATTGAGGAAACGTTTCGCCACACAGTGGCTTCATCAGTCCAATGCAAAGCAGAAAGGTGCAAGGCAGAAAGGATATAGATTCGTTGGAGAATATACAAAGAAGAATGACTAAAATGATTTACAGTATAAGAAATCTCCCGTATGAAGATAAATAAATAAGGTCTTGAGGATGTCTCTCCAAGAGGGAACCCGCAATAATAGTTTCAAATTGGATAAGTTTAGATTTGGAAGGGATGTGGGAGGGTGTTGGTTTGGAAGTAAAAAAGGGGATTAAGTAAAAAAAGGGATTAGAAAGGCTAAACGTGACTATGAGATTAAGGTTGCTAATGAATCAAAGACTAATCCAAAAGGGTTCTTTCAAGTGTACAGGACGAAGGTGAGGGAAAAGGTAGGACCTCTGAAAACTGGGAATGGACAGCTGACGGATAACGAACTGGAAATGTGTTCTCTATTTAATGACTATTTTTGTCAGTCTTTACACAAGAAGACGTAAATGAGATTCCAGAAATTAACAATTATTCAGTTCCTGAAGAATTCAAATTAACTAATATTACTGTCACGAGGATATGGTTATCAAACAGATAGATAAACTGAAGCAAAATAAGTCCCCGGGACCCGACGAGTTGTTTTCCCAGGGTACTTAAAGAATGCAAAATGGAACTTAGTCAGCCATTAACGAATGTGTTTAATACGTCCATCCTAACTGGTGTTGTGCCAGAGATGTGGAAGATAGCTAATGTAGTTCCTATATTCAAATCAGGGGATAAGTCCATTCCATCAAATTACCGTCCAATAAGCCTCACGTCTATAGTAGGCAAATTATTAGAATCAATTATAGCTGATATTATCAGAAGTCACCTTGAAGAACATAATTTGATTAATGAATCTCAGCATGGGTTTACGAGAGGTCGTTCCTGCCTGACAAATTTACTGACGTTTTTCAATAAAACATTTGAGGCAGTAGACAGTGATACAGAATATGATATAGATGAATGGTTCAGAGAACCGACAAGTTATAAATTAGACACATATGCAACACTTGGGTATCTTTATTGAGGAAACGTTTCGCCACACAGTGGCTTCATCAGTCCAATACAAAGTAGAAAGGTGTAAGGAGAGGAGGAGTTTGAGGTTATCAGTCCCTCGGCCTGGAGTCGATGTGTTCAGTCCATCAATCTTGTAAGAAGTGTAGCACAAGGCCGTAGAGGTGGCTTATATGCTGTAATCAGGTGATGGACTGAACACATCGACTCCAGGCCGAGGGACTGATAACCTCAAACTCCTCCTCTCCTTACACATTTCTACTTTGTATTGGACTGATGAAGCCACTGTGTGCGAAAGTTTCCTCAAAAGATACAAGTGTTGATATGTGTCTAATTATAGAATATGATATAGTTTATAAATTAGACACATATGCAACATTTGGGTATCTTTATTGAGGAAACGTTTCGCCACACAGTGGCTTCATCAGTCCAATACAAAGTAGAAAGGTGTAAGGAGAGTAGGAGTTTTGAGGTAATCAGTCCCTCGGCCTGGAGTCGATGTGTTCAGTCCATCAATCTTGTAGAAGTGACAGCATATGTCCGTAGAGGTAGCTTATATACTGTAGTTAGGTGAGGTGAAGCAGCAGGAGGCGGGGTCATAGTGGTACCATCCACTAGTCTAAGTAGATCTTCGTCCAAAGGTTGGACAAGTGTTGAAGAATTCGTTTGTATTAAGATCCCAAGATGTTGCTGTGTCAGACAGGGTATAGATGAATGGTTCAGAGAATGATATAGTTTACTTGGATTTCAGTAAGGCCTTCGATAGAGTACCTCACAAGAGACTCTTAAGAAAGGTGGCAGCTCATGGTATAGGAGGTAAAGTTCTAGCATGGATAGAGGCATGGCTTACCAATAGAAAGCAGAGAGTTTCCATTAATGGGGTCAAATCTGAATGGGGATTTGTCACTAGTGGCGTTCCACAAGGATCAGTTTTGGGCCCATTGTTGTTCATAATTTACATAAATGACCTTGATGAAGGAATTGCAAGTGACATGAGTAAATTTGCTGATGATACAAAAATAGGCCGTATAATTCATTCTGAGGAGGATACCAGTGAACTCCAGGAGGATTTGGATAAATTAATGTCTTGGTCTGAAAAGTGGCAGATGAAGTTCAATGTGGACAAGTGTAAGGTGCTAGTCGTTGGTAATGAAAATATTCCTCGAATTTATAAACTAGGTGAAGTTGAGCTTGATCATACAGAATGTGAAAAAGACTTGGGAGTCATGGTAAGCAGAAATCTAAAGCCAAGACGGAAATAAATGGTATAAAATACCGACACAATGGAAAATTAAACACATAAGCAGTATAATGTGATCCTTTATTGACAACGTTTCGCCCACGCAGTGGGCTTTATCGAGTCACAGACAGATCTGTCTGCAACAGAAGTCCAAAAGTTATTTTACAGCTCTATACATCACTAGTGAGACCTCATTTGGATTATGCAGCTAAGTTTTGGTCTCCTTACTACAGGATGGATATAGATTCATTGGAGAACATACAAAGAAGAATGACTAAAATGATTTACAGTATAAGAAATCTCCCGTATGAAGATAGACTTAGAGCGTTGAATCTCCACTCTCTGGAGAGACGTAGAATGAGGGGAGATATCATCGAGGTGTACAAGTGGATGATGGGCATAAACAAAGGAGATATTAATAAAATACTGAGGATATCGAACCAAGTAAGAACCAGAAATAACGGATTTAAATTGGATAAATTTAGATTTAGAAAGGACATAGGCAAATACTGGTTTTCGAACAGAGTTGTGGATGCGTGGAACAATCTTCCGATTAGGGTGATAGAGGCTAGGACCTTGGGTGGCTTTAAAAAGAGATTGGACAAATATATGAGTGGGAGGGGCTGGGTTTGATTAGTGTCGTGAGAATAGGAGTAAATTCTTAGGTAGTGGTGGTTTTGATAAGGACCTACCTTGTATGGGCCAGTAGGCCTTCTGCAGTGTTCCTCCATTCTTATGTTCTTATGAGTGGAGCAGTCTGCCTGGTGGGGTTGTTGAGGCTGGGACCTTGGGTAGTTTCGGGTTTGGGTTGGATAAATACAGTGCCCTGGTGATGGACCAGGTGCTTTGGCTCCCTCAGTGCCCTGGTGATGGACCAGGTGCTTAGGCTCATTCAGTGCCCTGGTGATGGAACATAAGAACATAAGAATGGAGGAACACTGCAGAAGGCCTACTGGCCCATACAAGGCAGGTCCTTATCAAAACCACCACTACCTAAAAATTTATTCCCGTACTCACGACACAAATCAAACCCAGCCCCTCCCACTCATATATTTGTCCAATCTCTTTTTAAAGCCACCCAAGGTCCTAGCCTCTATCACAGTACTCGGAAGATTGTTCCACGCATCTACAACTCTGTTCGAAAACCAGTACTTGCCTATGTCCTTTCTAAATCTAAATTTATCCAATTTAAATCCGTTATTTCTCGTTCTTACTTGGTTCGATATCCTCAGTATTTTATTAATATCTCCTTTGTTTATGCCCATCATCCACTTGTACACCTCGATGATATCTCCTCATTCTACGTCTCTCCAGAGAGTGGAGATTCAACGCTCTAAGTCTATCTTCATACGGGAGATTTCTTATACTGTAAATCATTTTAGTCATTCTTCTTTGTATGTTCTCCAATGAATCTATATCCATCCTGTAGTAAGGAGACCAAAACTGAGCTGCATAATCCAAATGAGGTCTCACTAGTGATGTATAGAGCTGTAAAATAACTTTTGGACTTCTGTTGTTATACTTCTTGAAATAAATCCTAGTAATCTGTTAGCCTTATTGCACACTTAGGCACTGTTGTCTTGGCTTTAGATTTCTGCTTACCATGACTCCCAAGTCTTTTTCACATTCTGTATGATCAAGCTCAACTTCACCTAGTTTATAAATTCGAGGGATATTTTCATTACCAACGACAAGCACCTTACACTTGTCCACATTGAACTTCATCTGCCACTTTTCAGACCAAGACATTAATTTGTCCAAATCCTCCTGAAGTTCACTGGTGTCCTCCTCAGAATGAATCATAGGCCTATTTTTGTATCATCAGCAAATTTACTCATGTCACTTGCAATTCCTTCATCAAGGTCATTAATGTAAATTATGAACAACAATGGGCCCAAAACTAATCCTTGTGGAACGCCACTAGTGACAAATCCCCATTCAGATTTGACCCCATTAATGGAAACTCTCTTTCTATTGGTAAGCCATGCCTCTATCCATGCTAGAACTTTACCTCCTATACCATGAGCTGCCACCTTTCTTAAGAGTCTCTTGTGAGGTACTCTATCGAAGGCCTTACTGAAATCCAAGTAAACTATATCATATTCTTTATCACTGTCTACTGCCTCAAATGTTTTATTGAAAAACGTCAGTAAATTTGTCAGGCAGGAACGACCTCTCGTAAACCCATGCTGAGATTCATTAATCAAATTATGTTCTTCAAGGTGACTTCTAATAATATCAGCTATAATTGATTCTAATAATTTGCCTACTATAGATGTGAGGCTTATTGGACGGTAATTTGATGGAATTGACTTATCCCCTGATTTGAATATAGGAACTACATTAGCTATCTTCCACATCTCTGGCACAATACCAGTTAGGATGGACGTATTAAACACATTCGTTAATGGCTGACTAAGTTCCATCTTGCATTCTTTAAGTATGTTAAGTAAAAGGACACAATTGCAACTAATGTGACATTTTATTGTGGCAACGTCACACATTTCTATTCCAGTCAAGATACTAGGACCAAAAGAGGTATCATCATCGGATTCTTCCTAAGAGCTTACCGAATTTGTAGTCCTGAGTTTCTTGACGAGGGAAATACATACATTCACCAAACCTTCACTGATTTACATTTTCCTTCCTTTTTCATCAAAGATTGCAAGAAAAGAGCTCTTCAGATCATTAATTCTCCACGCGTCAATTCCACTCCAAACAAAGTTATAATTCTTCCCAACAGCCAGGTTGCATCCAACATTTCTAAAGTATTTGCACAAGCTAACACTAGAGTCGCCATCGCTTCCAGTACTTCTATTGGATCTAACCAGGACTAGATCCAAGCACCATGAACCAGTCAACGCAGGGGTCTACACTATCCCTGTGGAGGCTGCGACAGAACTTATGTAGGAGAAACAGCAAGAAACCTCGAGCACGCATCAATGAACACATGAATGCATGCAGAAACGATAACCTGAACAACGCCTGCGTACAACACCGAAATTCCAACAATCATCTCATGAAATTCAAAGACGCCCGACTAGTAATCAAAGAAACTAATTTCCGTAGTCGAAAATGCCTTGAATCAGCACTTATCTCTGTTTCTAACACAATTAAACAAAACAAGGCAGCTTCACCATCTCTGAAGTCTTAGCAAGAATCCTCCTGAAAACAGTAAACCCTACCATCACATAGTCTCTCCTGTTAGTTTAGCACATCGTAGATGTGGAACACTCCTACTGGCCTTTTATATTTCAACCTCCAGAGAAATATTTGTCTAACCTATTGTTATACTACCCAAGTATTTGTTTTATCACCTTTTACTCAGTGCATATTGATTGTACTACCTTATTGTATTCTTCTACTACTACTACTACTACTACTACTAATACTACTTATATCACTACTATTTCTAACACCACTAGTGTTTTCACCTCACCTTGACAGTATATATATACCAACTATGTCCATTTATCGCTTGTAACGGCAGAAAGCTCCTGGAGAGCGAAACGTTTGCCCCAATAAAATGTCACATTAGTTGCAATTGTGTCCTTTTACTTAACATATTGTCGTAATTCTACCAATATTATTACATTCTTTAAGTACCCTGGAAAACAACTCGTCGGGTCGGGACTTATTTTGCTTCAGTTTATCTATCTGTTTGATAACCATGTCCTCGTTACAGTAATATTAGTTAACTGAATTCTTCAGGAACTGAATAATTGTTAATTTCTGGAATCTCATGTACGTCTTCTTGTGTAAAGACTGACAAAAAATAGTCATTAAATAGAGAACACATTTCCAGTTCGTTATCCGTCAGCTGTCCATTCCCAATTTTCAGAGGTCCTACCTTTTCCCTCACCTTCGTCCTATACACTTGAAAGAACCCTTTTGGATTAGTCTTTGATTCATTAGCAACCTTAATCTCATAGTCACGTTTAGCCTTTCTAATCCCTTTTTTACTTCTCTTTTCAACTGAACATATTGGTCAATAAGGTTAACATCTCCTCTTTTGATGCGCCTATAAATTCCTCTTTCTCCCTAATAGATGTTTAGCCTCCTGTTAATCCATTTGGGATCGTTATTATTTGACCTAAATTCTCTCTGGGGAATAAATATACTCTGTGCACGTTGTACATTATTAAGAAAAAAATCATAAACGCAGATCCCATCGTAATCGTTAGCTAGATTACCCCAGTCGAGATTAGACAGGTGTTCTCTAAGTCAGTATAGTCGGCAGAACGAAAATCAGGAACTTTTACCGTATTATCCCTATTCTCGTACTCCCAGGTAATATTAAAAGTAATGGATTTGTGATCACTTGCCAAGCTCTTCAGTGATCTCCAGATTATTTACAAGGGTTTCTTTATTTGACAAGACTAGGTCGAGCAAATTATTACCTCTGGTAGGCTCCGTCACACACTGCTTCAGAAAACAGTCCTGAACTACTTCCATAAAGTCACTGGACTCCAGATTACCGGTCAAAGAAGTCCAGTCAATTTGACTAAAGTTAAAATCCCCTACTATCACTACGTTATTGTGTCTAGAAGCCCTAACAATTTCGTCCCAAAGAAGTCTCCCTCTATCGTGATCCAAGCCTGGACGTCGGTATATTACACCTACAATCAGTTTTTCTTGACCTTCTAGAAACTCTACCCAAACAGATTCTGTTAATGATCCATCTATTTTTATGCCTGTTTTTATGCAGCAATTTATATTTTCTCGTACATATAATGCAACTCCACCCCCTTTCCCATTATATCTATCTACATGGAACAACTTAAACCCCTGAATATGACACTCAGCAATCATATCAGTTATTGCAATGACATCAAAGTTCCCAGCACATGCTACCAAACGTAATTCGTTAATTTTATTTCTGGCGCTTCGACAGTTAGTGTAAAATACATTGAGATGTATCTTCTTGTGAACCTTTTTCATATTCAGCTTTTGTTTTACACAATTTCTGTTACTATTATTACCCTGTGTTACTCGATTACTGTTATTGTTAAGATTTATGATGTCAAAGCCTGAATCAATATTTTGACCCTCATTATTCACCATTCCTAAACCCATACCTCTAACTAATCCTAGTTTAAAATCCTAACAACATCCTCAACTGAGCTAGAGAGAAATTCTACACCTGCCCTGGATAAGTGCACCCCATCCCTGTCATACATGTCATTTCGGCCATAGATGTGGTCCCAGTTGTCAATGAATGGGACTGCATTATCCTTACAGTGTTTGTCCAGCCAACAATTTATACCAATCGCTCTGGACAGCCATTCATTTCCAACACTCCTTCTTGGCAAAATGCCACATATAACAGGGCGCCCCCCCTTCTTCCTAATTATGTCTATTGCTGTCCTGTACCTTCTAACTTGCAAAATGGAACTTAGTCAGCCATTAACGAATGTGTTTAATACGTCCATCCTAACTGGTGTTGTGCCAGAGATGTGGAAGATAGCTAATGTAGTTCCTATATTCAAATCAGGGAATAAGTCCATTCCATCAAATTACCGTCCAATAAGCCTCACGTCTATAGTAGGCAAATTATTAGAATCAATTATAGCTGATATTATCAGAAGTCACCTTGAAGACCATAATTTGATTAATGAATCTCAGCATGGGTTTACGAGAGGTCGTTCCTGCCTGACAAATTTACTGACGTTTTTCAATAAAACATTTGAGGCAGTAGACAGTGATAAAGAATATGATATAGTTTACTTGGATTTCAGTAAGGCCTTCGATAGAGTACCTCACAAGAGACTCTTAAGAAAGGTGGCAGCTCATGGTATAGGAGGTAAAGTTCTAGCATGGATAGAGGCATGGCTTACCAATAGAAAGCAGAGAGTTTCCATTAATGGGGTCAAATCTGAATGGGGATTAGTCACTAGTGGCGTTCCACAAGGATCAGTTTTAGGCCCATTGTTGTTCATAATTTACATAAATGACCTTGATGAAGGAATTGCAAGTGACATGAGTAAATTTGCTGATGATACAAAAATAGGCAGTATAATTCATTCTGAGGAGGATACCAATGAACTCCAGGAGGATTTGGACAAATTAATGTCTTGGTCTGAAAAGTGGCAGATGAAGTTCAATGTGGACAAGTGTAAGGTGCTAGTCGTTGGTAATGTAAATATCCCTCGAATTTATAAACTAGGTGAAGTTGAGCTCGATCATACAGAATGTGAAAAAGACTTGGGAGTCATGGTAAGCAGGAATCTAAAGCCAAGACAACAGTGCCTAAATGTACGCAATAAGGCTAACAGATTACTAGGATTTATTTCAAGAAGTATAAGCAACAGAAGTCCAAAAGTTATTTTACAGCTCTATACATCACTAGTGAGACCTCATTTGGATTATGCAGCTCAGTTTTGGTCTCCTTACTACAGGATGGATATAGATTCATTGGAGAACATACAAAGAAGAATGACTAAAATGATTTACAGTATAAGAAATCTCCCGTATGAAGATAGACTTAGAGCGTTGATTCTCCACTCTCTAGAGAGACGTAGAATGAGGGGAGATATCATCGAGGTGTACAAGTGGATGATGGGCATAAACAAGGGAGATATTAATAAAATACTGAGGATATCGAACCAAGTAAGAACCAGAAATAACGGATTTAAATTGGATAAATTTAGATTTAGAAAGGACATAGGCAAGTACTGGTTTTCGAACAGAGTTGTAGATGCGTGGAACAATCTTCCGATTAGGGTGATAGAGGCTAGGACCTTGGGTGGCTTTAAAAAGAGATTGGACAAATATATGAATGGGAGGGGCTGGGTTTGATTGGTGTCGTGGGTGCAGGAGTGAATTCTTAGGTAGTGGTGGTTTTGATAAGGACCTGCCTTGTATGGGCCAGTAGGCCTTCTGCAGTGTTCCTCCATTCTTATGTTCTTATGTTCTTAACTAAATCCTCACTTCTACGCTTGCCTACATCATTGCCTCCAGCACTGAGGCAGATAATAGGATTGATCCCATTACCGTTCATGATGTTGTCAAGCCGGCTAACAATATCCTCCATCCCAGCCCCAGGAAAGCAAACCCTCTGTCTCCTACTCTTATCCTTCAAGCAGAATGCCCTATCCATATACCTAACCTGGCTATCCCCAACAACAACAATGTTTTTACCTTCCTTTGTGTCGTTCGTCGTGACGTTCCCAGTAGTCGACTCACATTCATCGGGTAGCACGGAGAAGGCATTCGATGTTTCCACAGCAGTCTCTTTCTTCTTCATCGTTTCTAACTCTCCATTCGTTTTCTTGATCTTCAACTTCGTTCCTCTAAGTCCGGCCACTGCCCAGGTTCCCTTCTTGACCTGAGGACTCACAACAGGAGGACTACTACGAATCCTCTTGTTTTCCTCCGTCAATCGCCGAATCTCAAGCTTCGCTACCTTTAATTCCTCCTTAAGCTGCTGGTAAAGTTGCTCAATGGACGGCATCTTTGTTCACTTCACAGAGCAAAAGTGGTTCAGTCCACAGAGAACCCTAGACACGTCCTCTCTGACCAGGAATTGAGTTTGTCTAAATCCTCCTGAAGTTCCGTGACATCTACGTCTGAATCGATTATCCTACCTATCTTCGTGTCATCAGCGAATTTGCTCATATCACTAGTAATTCCCTCGTCAAGGTCATTTATATATATTATATACAACAACGGGCCCAAAACCGATCCCTGAGGAACGCCACTTGTTACAGATCCCCACTCAGATTTAACACCATTAATGCACACCCTCTGCTTCCTATTGGTGAAATAAACACATAAGCAGTATAATGTGATCCTTTATTGACAACGTTTCGCCCACGCAGTGGGCTTTATCGAGTCACAGACAGATCTGTCTGTGACTCGATAAAGCACTCGGGCAAATTGTCAATAAAGAATCACATTATACTGCTTATGTGTTTATTTTTCCATTGTGTCGGTATTTTATACCATTTATTTCCTTCCTATTGGTGAGCCATGACTCGATCCATGAAAACACTTTTTCCCCAATGCCGTGAGCAGCCACTTTCTTTAACAGTCTCTGATGTGGTACTCTATCAAAAGCCTTACTAAAATCCAAATAAACAATATCGAATTCTTTATCATGATCAACTGCCTCAAATGCCTTACTGAAAAAGTTAATAAATTAGTTAGGCAGGAACGGCCCCTGGTGAATCCATGTTGAGTATCATTAATCAAATTATGCCTATCGAGATGGCTTCTTATGTTATCAGCTATAATCGACTCTAATAATTTGCCTACAATTGATGTTAGACTTATTGGGCGGTAATTTGATGGTAACGACTTGTCCCCTGCTTTAAAAATAGGAATTACATTAGCCATCTTCCACGTATCAGACACCACCTGTTTGAAGAGATAGGTTAAAAATGTTAGTTAAGGGTTCACAGAGTTCAATTTTGCATTCCTTAAGAACCCTTGAAAAAAGCTCATCAGGGCCTGGCGATTTATTTTGCTTCAAACGGTCTATCTGTTTGATAACCATTTCGCTAGTGACTGTGATACTACATAATTTATCTTCTTCAGGCCCACTAAAATACCTAATTCTTGGGATATTATTAGTGTCTTCCTGAGTGAAAACCGAGAGAAAATAATTATTAAAAATAGAGCACATTTCATTTTCTTTGTCAGTAGGATACCCATAATTATTTTTAAGGGGACCTATCTTATCTCTAACTTTGTTCTATACACCTGGAAAAAACTTTTGGGTTAGTTTTCGAATCTCTAGCAACTTTAATTTCGTAGTCCGCTTAGCTTTTCTTATCACCTTTTAACGTCCCTCTTAATGTCAATATACTGATTCATAAGATGACCCTCACCTCTTTTGATACGCCTATAAATTCCTTTCTTCTGCCCTAAAAGATATTTGAGCCTATTATTCATCCATTTTGGGTCATTTCTATTCGATCTAATTTCTTTATATGGGATAAATGTTCTTTGTTCGTGGTCAGAAAAGTGGAAGATGCAGTTCAATGTAGATAAATGCAAGGTTCTGAAGCTCGGGAGTGTCCATAACCCAAGCACTTATAAGTTAAATAACGTAGAACTTAGCCATACAGATTGCGAGAAGGACTTGGGGGTGATGGTAAGCAGCAACCTTAAACCAAGACAGCAATGCCTAAGCGTACGTAATAAGGCAAATAGATTACTGGGATTTATATCAAGAAGTGTTAGCAACAGAAGTCCAGAGGTTATATTACAGCTTTATACATCATTAGTAAGGCCTCACCTAGATTACGCAGCTCAGTTTTGGTCTCCATATTACAGAATGGACATAAATTCGTTAGAAAACATTCAGCGTAGAATGACTAAATTAATACATAGCATTAGAAATCTTCCTTATCTCTTCAAACAGGTGTAGTGTCTGATATGTGGAAGATGGCTAATGTAATTCCTATTTTTAAAGCAGGGGACAAGTCACTACCGTCAAATTACCGCCCAATAAGCCTTACCTCAATTGTAGGCAAATTACTAGAGTCAATTATAGCTGATATTATTAGAAGCCATCTAGATAACCATAATTTGATTAATGATACTCAGCATGGATTCACGAGGGGCCGTTCCTGCCTATCTAATTTATTAACCTTCTTCACTAAAGCTTTTGAGGCTGTTGATCACGATAAAGAATTCGATATTGTTTATTTAGACTTTAGTAAGGCTTTTGATAGAGTACCGCACCAGAGACTGTTAAAGAAAGTGGCAGCTCATGGCATTGGGGGAAAAGTGCTGTCATGGCTCACCAATAGGAAGCAGAGAGTGTGCATAAATGGTGTTAAATCCGAGTGGGGACTTGTAACAAGTGGTGTTCCACAGGGATCAGTCTTAGGCCCGTTGTTATTTATAATATATATAAGAACATAAGAACATAAGAAAGGAGGAACACTGCAGCAGGCCTGTTGGCCCATACTAGGCAGGTCCTTCACAATCCGTCCCACTAACATAATATTTGTTGAACCCAATTTTCAATGCTACCCAAGAAATAAGCTTTGACAATTCTACCCACTCATGCGCGAGTCCCACTCAAATCCAACCCCTCTCACTCATGAATTTATCCAACCTAAATTTGAAACTACCCAAGGTCCTAGCTTCAATAACCCTACTAGGCAGAGTGTTCCACTCATCAACTACCCTATTTCCAAACCAATACTTTCCTATATCCTTTCTAAATCTAAACTTATCTAACAGGACGAAGGTGAGGGAAAAGGTAGGACCTCTGAAAATTGGGAATGGACAGCTGACGGATAACGAACTGGAAATGTGTTCTCTATTTAATGACTATTTTTTGTCAGTCTTTACACAAGAAGACGTAAATGAGATTCCAGAAATTAACAATTATTCAGTTCCTGAAGAATTCAAATTAACTAATATTACTGTCACGAGGGACATGGTTATCAAACAGATAGATAAACTGAAGCAAAATAAGTCCCCGGGACCCGACGAGTTGTTTTCAAGGGTACTTAAAGAATGCAAAATGGAACTTAGTCAGCCATTAACGAATGTGTTTAATACGTCCATCCTAACTGGTGTTGTGCCAGAGATGTGGAAGATAGCTAATGTAGTTCCTATATTCAAATCAGGGGATAAGTCCATTCCATCAAATTACCGTCCAATAAGCCTCACGTCTATAGTAGGCAAATTATTAGAATCAATTATAGCTGATATTATCAGAAGTCACCTTGAAGAACATAATTTGATTAATGAATCTCAGCATGGGTTTACGAGAGGTCGTTCCTGCCTGACAAATTTACTGACGTTTTTCAATAAAACATTTGAGGCAGTAGACAGTGATAAAGAATATGATATAGTTTACTTGGATTTCAGTAAGGCCTTCGATAGAGTACCTCACAAGAGACTCTTAAGAAAGGTGGCAGCTCATGGTATAGGAGGTAAAGTTCTAGCATGGATAGAGGCATGGCTTACCAATAGAAAGCAGAGAGTTTCCATTAATCGGGTCAAATCTGAATGGGGATTTGTCACTAGTGGCGTTCCACAAGGATCAGTTTTGGGCCCATTGTTGTTCATAATTTACATTAATGACCTTGATGAAGGAATTGCAAGTGACATGAGTAAATTTGCTGATGATACAAAAATAGGCCGTATAATTCATTCTGAGGAGGATAACAGTGAACTCCAGGAGGATTTGGATAAATTAATGTCTTGGTCTGAAAAGTGGCAGATGAAGTTCAATGTGGACAAGTGTAAGGTGCTTGTCGTTGGTAATGAAAATATCCCTCGAATTTATAAACTAGGTGAAGTTGAGCTTGATCATACAGAATGTGAAAAAGACTTGGGAGTCATGGTAAGCAGAAATCTAAAGCCAAGACAACAGTGCCTAAGTGTGCAATAAGGCTAACAGATTACTAGGATTTATTTCAAGAAGTATAAGCAACAGAAGTCCAAAAGTTATTTTACAGCTCTATACATCACTAGTGAGACCTCATTTGGATTATGCAGCTCAGTTTTGGTCTCCTTACTACAGGATGGATATAGATTCATTGGAGAACATACAAAGAAGAATGACTAAAATGATTTACAGTATAAGAAATCTCCCGTATGATGATAGACTTAGAGCGTTGAATCTCCACTCTCTGGAGAGACGTAGAATGAGGGGAGATATCATCGAAGTGTACAAATGGATGATGGGCATAAACAAAGGAGATATTAATAAAATACTGAGGATATCGAACCAAGTAAGAACCAGAAATAACGGATTTAAATTGGATAAATTTAGATTTAGAAAGGACATAGGCAAGTACTGGTTTTCGAACAGAGTTGTAGATGCGTGGAACAATCTTCCGAGTACTGTGATAGAGGCTAGGACCTTGGGTGGCTTTAAAAAGAGATTGGACAAATATATGAGTGGGAGGGGCTGGGTTTGATTTGTGTCGTGAGTACGGGAATAAATTCTTAGGTAGTGGTGGTTTTGATAAGGACGTGCCTTGTATGGGCCAGTAGGCCTTCTGCAGTGTTCCTCCATTCTTATGTTCTTATGTTCTTATTATTGCGGGTTCTCTCTTGGAGAGATATCCTCAAGACCTTATTTATATCCCCTTTGTTAATACCCATTTTCCACTTGTATACCCCGATCATGTCTCCCCTCATTCTACGTCTTACAAGTGAATGTAATTTAAGGGTTTCAATCTTTCTTCTAAGGAAGATTTCTAATGCTATGTATTAATTTAGTCATTCTACGCTGAATATTTTCTAACGAATTTATGTCCATTCTGAAATATGGAGACCAAAACTGAGCTGCGTAATCTAGGTGAGGCCTTACTAATGAGTATAGGTAGAACAATGTTATGCACATAAACTCTGGAGCTTTCTGCTGCATATGATTACATCTACTCTGATGATAAAGCTGTAATATAACCTCTGGACTTCTGTTGCTAACACTTCTTGATATAAATCCCAGTAATCTATTTGCCTTATTACGTACGCTTAGGAATTGCTGTCTTGGTTTAAGGTTGCTGCTTACCATCACCCCCAAGTCCTTCTCGCAATCTGTATGGCTAAGTTCTACGTTATTTAACTTATAAGTGCTTGGGTTATGGACACTCCCGAGCTTCAGAATCTTGCATTTATCTACATTGAATTGCATCTGCCACTTTTCTGACCACGAATTAAGTTTGTCTAAATCTTCCTGAAGTTCTATGACATCTATGTTTGAATCAATTATCCTACCTATCTTCGTGTCATCAGCGAATTTGCTCATATCACTAGTAATTCCCTCGTCAAGGTCATTTATATATATTATAAACAACAACGGGCCCAAAACCGATCCCTGTGGAACGCCACTTGCTACAGATCCCCACTCAGATTTAACCCCATTAATGCACACCCTCTGCTTCCTATTGGTGAGCCATGACTCGATCCATGAAAACACTTTTCCCCCAATGCCGTGAGCAGCCACTTTCTTTAACAGTCTCTGATGTGGTACTCTATCAAAAGCCTTACTAAAATCCAAATAAACAATATCGAATTCTTTATCATGATCAACTGCCTCAAAAGCCTTACTGAAAAAAGTTAATAAATTAGTTAGGCAGGAACGGCCCCTGGTGAATCTATATTGAGTATCATTAATCAAATTATGCCTATCGAGATGGCTTCTTATGTTATCAGCTATAATCGACTCTAATAATTTGCCTACAATTGAAGTTAGACTTATTGGGCGGTAATTTGATGGTAAAGACTTGTCCCCTGCTTTAAAAATAGTGAACTCCAGGAGGATTTGGACAAATTAATGTCTTGGTCTGAAAAGTGGCAGATGAAGTTCAATGTGGACAAATGTAAGGTACTAGTCCTTGGTAATGAAAATATCCCTCGAATTTATAAACTAGGTGAAGTAGAGCTTGATCATACAGAATGTGAAAAAGACTTGGGAGTCATGGTAAGCAGGAATCTAAAGCCAAGACAACAGTGCCTAAGTGTGCGCAATAAGGCTAACAGATTACTAGGATTTATTTCAAGAAGTATAAGCAACAGAAGTCCAAAAGTTATTTTACAGCTCTATACATCACTAGTGAGACCTCATTTGGATTATGCAGCTCAGTTTTGGTCTCCTTACTACAGGATGGATATAGATTCATTGGAGAACATACAAAGAAGAATGACTAAAATGATTTACAGTATAAGAAATCTCCCGTATGAAGATAGACTTAGAGCGTTGAATCTCCACTCTCTGGAGAGACGTAGAATGAGGGGAGATATCATCGAGGTGTACAAGTGGATGATGGGCATAAACAAGGGAGATATTAGTAAAATACTGAGGATATCGAACCAAGTAAGAACCAGAAATAACGGATTTAAATTGGATAAATTTAGATTTAGAAAGGACATAGGCAAGTACTGGTTTTCGAACAGAGTTGTAGATGCGTGGAACAATCTTCCGAGTACCGTGATAGAGGCTAGGACCTTGGGTGGCTTTAAAAAGAGATTGGGCAAATATATGAGTGGGAGGGGCTGGGTTTGATTGGTGTCGTGAGTACGGGAATAAATTCTTAGGTAGTGGTGGTTTTGATATGGACCTGCCTTGTATGGGCCAGTAGGCCTTCTGCAGTGTTCCTCCATTCTTATGTTCTTATGAATTACATTAGCCATCTTCCACGTATCAGACACTACACCTGTTTGAAGAGATAGGTTAAAAATGTTAGTTAAGGGTTCACAGAGTTCAATTTTGCATTCCTTAAGAACCCTTGAAAAAAGCTCATCAGGGCCTGGCGATTTATTTTGCTTCAAACAGTCTATCTGTTTGATAACCATTTCGCTAGTGACTGTGATACTACATAATTTATCTTCTTCCTATTGGTGAGCCATGACTCGATCCATGACAGCACTTTTCCCCCAATGCCATGAGCTGCCACTTTCTTTAACAGTCTCTGATGTGGTACTCTATCAAAAGCCTTCTTAAAATCCAAATAAACAATATCGAATTCTTTATCATGATCAACTGCCTCAAAAGCCTTACTGAAAAAAGTTAATAAATTAGTTAGGCGGAACGCCCCCAGTGAATCCATGGTAGTATCATTAATCAATTTTGCCTATCGAGATGGCTTCTTATGTTATCAGCTATAACGACTCTAATAATTTGCCTACTTGATGTTGACTTATTGGGGGTAATTTGATGGAACACGTCCTGCTTTAAAAAAAGGGAAATTTTTTACCCTCTTCCAACGATACTACACCTGTTTAAGAGATAGGTTAAAAAGTTAGTTAAGGGTTCCAAAAGGGTTTAATTTTGATTTTTAAGAACCCTTGAAAAAACCTCAGGGGCCCCGGGGAAAATTTTGCTTAAACGGTCATCTGTTTGATAACCATTTCCTTACGTGATACTACATTTTATCTTCTTCAGGCCCAAAAAACCTAATTCTTGGGATATTATTAGTGTCTTCCTGAGTGAAAAACCCAGAGAAAATAATTAATAAAAATAGGCACATTTCATTCTCTTTGTCAGTAGATACCCATAATTTTTTTTAAGGGGGCCTATCTTATCTCTAACTTTTTCTTAAATGGAAAACTTTTTTGGGGGGTTGAAACCCCACAACTTTAATTTTTAGTCCCCGCTTTTCTTATCCCTTTTTTAAAGTCCCTTTGCAAATACTGATTCAAAAATGACCCTCACCTCTTTTTTATACGCCTATAAAATTTCCTTTTTCTGCCCCAAAAAAATATTTGACCCATTATTCATCCATTTTGGGTCATTTTTATTCGACAATTTTTTTTATGGGATAAAGTTTTTGTTTTGGGCAGAAAAGTGGAAGATGAGTTCAATTAGATAAATGCAAGGTTCTGGGTCAGTGTCCTACCCCAAAATAAGTTAAATAGCAGAACTTAGCCATACAGATTGGAAGGACTTGGGGGGGATGGAAACAGCAACCCAACCAAGACAGCAATGCCTAAGTCGAAAAAGGCAAATAGATTACGGGATTTATTAATGTTAGAACAGAAGTCCCGAGGTTTATTGCTTTAAATCTTGTAAGGCCTCACCTAGATTACAAACTCAGTTTTTGGGCTCCATATTACAGAATGGACATAAATTCGTTAGAAAACATTCAGCGTAGAATGACTAAATTTAAAACATAGTTAAAAATTTTG
>WNWK01022747.1:0-32029 GCA_009830355.1 Cherax destructor
ATGGTTTTTGGGACATGACGATCTGTTGGAGTGTGAGCAGGGTAACATTGTGTGAAGGGATTCAGGGAAACCAGTTAATTGATTTAGTTGGACTTGAGTCCTGGAAATGGGAAGTACAATGCCTGCACTTTAAAGGAGGGGTCTGAGATAGTGACAGCTGGGAGGGACTTTTCTCAGCTGTAGTATCTGAGCTCCTCTGCAAAGACAGTGATTATGTATGAGTGTGGTGAAAGTGTTGAATGATGATGAAAGTTTTTTCTTTTTGGGGATTTTCTTTCTTTTTGGGTCACCCTGCCTCGGTGGGAGACGGCCGACTTGTTGAAAAAAAAAAAAAAAAAATTACGAATGTGAGGACTGGTGGTAGTGTGTTACTGTTGTTGAGTTTATAAGGGCCACTGACCATAAGGTGTACATATAGTGGTGGTGGTGGGTGGCAGCAGAAGCCACCACCACTATTCACACTGAAACAATGTACATAATTTATAAATAAGAAATATTTACACTTTATAAATATGAAATATTTACACTTACCTTGGAGGAGATGGTGGCAGAGGGCAGTGTTGATCTCAGTGCCCCTATATACCTCAAACAACAATGGAGGAGTTAAGTTTCGTGTCGTCATTTTTCTATCGCTTAATCGCTTAACTTACTTGCTACACTGATAATGCTACACTTTATCGCTGGCTGGCACTATAGCCTTTATCGACTCCGCTTTGGTACTTTGCTACGATTTCTTTCTTTAATTCTATGGTGTTCCTTACTTTCTTTACCAAAGGACTGGCACTAGGAGCTTTCGTTGTGCCCATGGTGGCTTATTTAGCAGTCACACACAATAAACAAGTGCCAAAAACAATGGATTATTACGAAATGTTTCATATGACCTCACAGAATATGTTCACTCACCGAGAAACAACACGACACTACCTGAGTATGTGTGGGAGGTGGCTTTGTGTGTGTGCTGGGCACTGGACAGGTTCCGTACCATCGACGAAAACAGAGCCAATATTTCCATGAAAAAAGTCGGCAAAAACTGAAATCGGCGATAATGGAGATCGACGAAAACGGAGGGTCCACTGTATAGTAGACCCCTGGTTTTCGAGGGGTGAGGAAATCAAGCAATTCGGATTTCGAGCACCTTTTTTGGTGAAGTTTGCCCCCGGATTTCGAGCATCCGCTCGGAAATCGTGTGTATGAGACACATCCGTTTGCCTGGGATGCTGCTTCTCGTGCGTACCACACTCGGTCTCTGTCTTTCGTTGAGTTAGCAATACTAAGCGCATTTATCCATTGTTTTTTGAGCTTGTTTATTGATTGTGACTGTGAAATAAGCCACCATAGGGCCAAAAAAAGTTCAGAGTGCCAGTACTTTGGTAAAGAAGGTGAGAAACATGATACAATTAAAAAAAGAACTTGTAGCAAAATATGAAAGTGGTGTACGAGTGACCGAGCTCGCCAGGATGTATGGCAAGTCGACATCGACAATCTGTTCCATCCTGGCGAAGAAAGCTGATGTTGCGAAAGGAGTAAATATGCTAACGAAACAGAGATCACAAATAATCAAGGATGTGGAGAAGTTGTTGTTGGTGTGGATCAACGAAAAACAGTTAGCGAGAGATAGTATTGTGGAGTCGATCATTTGCGAAAAGGCAAGGCAGTTACATGTGGATCTCGTAAAGAAAATGCCTGAAATGAGTGCTGCTGTTAGTGAATTTAAGGCCAGCAAAGGCTGGTTCGACAGATTCAAGAAGCATAGTGGAATACACAGTGTTGTAAGGCATGGTGAGGCTGCAAGTTCTGACAAACGTGCAGCCGAAGAATTCATTGATGAATTCAAGGAGTACGTAGAGGCTGAAGGATATCCCCCCAACAAGTGTTCAATTGTGATGAAACAGGCCTCTATTGGAAGAAAATGCCAAAGAGGACCTACATCACGCAGGAGGAAAAGGCACTGCCAGGACACAAGCCTATGAAGGATAGGCTAACACTTTTGTTCTGTGGTAACGCTAGTGGTGATTTCAAAGTGAAGCCTTTACACGTGTATCACTCTGAAAATCCCTGAGTGTTCAAGAAAAACAATGTCATGAAGAGTAAATTGTGCGTGATGTGGAAGGCTAACAATAAGGCATGGGTCACGAGGCTAATTTTCATTGAGTGGGTCAATGAAGTGTTTGGCCCGAGCGTGAAGAAATACCTCCTGGAAAATAAATTGCCACTTAACCCTTTCAGGGTTTTTGACATATACTAGTACGTCTTACGCACCAGGGTGTTTGACGTACTAGTACTGTACGCATAAATTCTAGCGCCATCAAATCAAGCGTGAAAAGGCTGGTAGGCCTAGATGTGAGAGAATGGGTCTGTGCAGTCAGTGTGCACAGTATAAAAAAAATCCTGCACCACACAGTGCATAATGAGGAAAAAAAAACTCCGACCATGTTTTTGGTTTAAAACAGCGACTTTGCAGTCTATTTTCGTATGGTATTTATGGTTGTATTCTCGTTTTCTTGGTCTCATTTGATAGAATGGAAGATATATTACAGAAATAGAGATAATTTTGATTGGTTTGGTTTCATGATGACAAGTACCTTGAAATTGAGCGCAAAGTAGCGAAAATGTTTGATTTTTGCCGATGTTCAAGAGTAAACAAATCACGCCACGCGTCCAATACACATCAACTGACGAGTCTAATAGTCTTGTACAAGTGCACTGATATTATTTATACCATTTTATACTATTTATACTATTTTGAAATTGGCATCTTTTGAAATTTGTGTGAAATTCACCAAATTGCCAATTTCTGACCACTTTATTGGGTAGTTGAAATCGGTAAATTGGTGGGGTTTTTTTGTACTCAATCGATGGAACAAATGGAATTCTAGAAAAATAGCTATAATTTTAGTAGACTGAGACATTGGAATTGGCCAAAAATAGGGCTCAAAGTGGGCGAAATCGCCGATGCGTAAATATCATCGATACCGCTAACTTTGCGAGAGCATAATTTCATTAGTTGTTCACCAAATTTCATACTTTTGGTGTCATTATTATCGGAAAACGATGCTCTATCATTTCATTAGAAAAAAAAAAAAAAAAATGTTTTGACCCAGAAAACGAGTTAAGGATCGGGGGTCTCGACCCTGAAAGGGTTAAGTGCCTCCTGGTAACGGACAATGCTCCTGCTCATCCTCCAGACTTGGAAGACCTATTGTTTGAGGAGTGTAATTTCATCACAGTGAAGTTCTTGCCCCCCTAATACCACTCCTCTCATCCAGCCCATGGACCAGCAGGTCATTTCAAACTTCAAAAAACTCTACACCAAAGCAATGTTTCAAAGATGCTTTGATGTGACCTCGGACACTGAATTGACCATAAGAGAGTTCTGGAGGAATCACTTCAATATCCTCAATTGCATAACCCTTATAGATAAGGCTTGGCAGGGAGTGACTTCCAGGACTTTGAACTCTGCTTGGAGAAAATTGTTGCCAGAATGTGTTCTCGAGAAGGATTTTGAAGGGTCTGAGGCTGACCCTGAGGACCCTATGCCTATTGTGGAATGTATTGTGTCTTTGGGGAAGTCCATGGGGTTGGATGTGAGTGGCGAGGATGTGGAAGAGTTGGTGGAGGACCACAGGGAAGAGCTAACCACTGAAGAGCTGCAACACCTTTAACTGGAACAGCAACAGACCACAGCTGAGGATATTGCTTCAGAGGAGGAGGAAGAGAGGGAAGAGAATGTGCCTTCTTCAGTGATTATGGACGTGTGCAAAGTGGAGTGAGTTGCAAGTTTTGCGGATAATTATCACCCTAACAAAACTGTTGCAAGCCATGTCTGCAACATGTTCAATGACAAGGTCTTGACCCATTTTAGGCAAATCTTAAAAAGACATCAGAAACAGAGCTCTCTGGACAGATTTTTAGTGCGACAGGGGTCCAGTGCCAGCAAAAGACAAAGAAGAAACCCCAGAGAGGGCTTTGATACCTGAAGTCCTTATGGAAGGGGATTTCCCTTCCAGACAATAAACTCTCCTCCCTCTCCCCTCCTCGCCTTCTTCAATATGCTAACAAGAGTCTTCAATAAAGGTAATGTAATGTTTATATTTATTTATCATTGTTTTCTGTATGTAAAACTATAGTCATTCTTTAAAAAATAATTTTTTTGTGAATATTTTTGGGTGTCTGGAATGGATTAATTGGATTTACATTATTTCTTATGGGAAATATTACTTTGGGTTTTTGTCCATTTCGGATTTCGAGCAATCTTCTGGAACGGATTAATTATGAAAACCGGGGGTCTACTGTATTTGAGTGTTAAACAAAACTTTGATAAACTGAAACAGAAAAAGCCATGGAGCACAAGTGCTCTTAATACAATGACTCCAACACAATACCAACACCAAGTGTACTTTAATTCTCTAATGTTGTTCTACTGTCCTTCAAGAACTTGGGTAGACTTATAAGTGATATGCAGTATGTGAAAAAATTGATGAATTTTACCAAAAAGTCAGGGGTCAACGTATACAAAGTAGAGCTATACTTGAGTATATACAGTAAACTGGTTGATCTTAAGGTAACTTATGTACTGTATCTTCATATGCTAGAAACCTTTAGTATATAAATCATGATTAACTCGCATCTCACAAGAGAATCACACAATACTTACCTAGCTGTGTCATCATTATGTGGATAATACATAAGATGCTCAGAGTGCTCAGGTTCCGTGCTTTCATCATCATGTTCACTGCAGTCTTCTATGTCTCCATCATGATCTGTTGCACCATCATCTACTCGTAAACTACTAACATCACTTTCATCTGTGTGATGTCTATTTCGGCCAAGTGGGTCATTACCTCTTTTAGTATTAATTTTAGAGGGTGAACCCTGTAAATTGTAAGAACATAATTAATTTATTTTATTATGAGTATAGTTAATAGATTTTACTGCTAATCAATCAAATAAAAATAATAGAAAAATTTATATGAATCAGCCAATAAGCAGATAAATAGTAGTAAGACCTGCAAAAATAAAAGCCACAATAATTTTTATTTGAAACCACTAAGTACAAGAATAATTATATACAAGACAGGGAATTTTTTACTGAATTGTAGTTCAGTGAAGTAAAAAGGAGGAAGCTGACTAGTGTGACTATAATAATGCACTTTGAAGAATGAAAAACTACTGCTGTCTAAGAGTTGATAAAATACAATATATGTATCTACACAAATAACCCACACATAGGAGTGAGGAGGAACTTCGTCATAAGTTAATTTTCTCTGCTACGTGCGAGTTATCTGTGTATTTTTCCAGTCATGGTATTGCACCTTTCTCTTCTTTATGTATCTGCTTTATCTCCTAGACTCCCAGTTTAAGGACCAACTTGCTACTATGTAGCTCCGTTAGCCTCTTCTCTGATCAGTTTTCTATTATGAGGGGTCATTCTCCATGCCACCATAGGATCTGACCCAGTGACATCAGTCATAACATAACAGCCTGAGTCAGAACAATCAACATGGGAAGGCCACAGTCTTTGTGGTTCATCGAACTATGTACAGAGAGCACTTTTCATTCTTCAAAAAGTTTTATTCTGTGTACAATTTCAGATGAGCCACTAGGAATCCTGCCATCAGCACATATAATGGTAAGCTATCACCCAGGCCTCCTTGAAGGTTACATCCAAGCTTCATAGTTAACTATAAAAGCATCATATATGAAGTATTAGCATCAACTGTGTGGGTCCCTGTAATGCAAGCTGAGTCAGTAGATAACCATAACCCAGTAAGCAACTCTCTGGGCATGTTCCACAAAGTCAGAAGCCAAGGTTGGATAAAATTCAATAAAGCAATGAGAATGCAATGAATGTGTAATTTGAAAATGCACAATACTACTTTTTTCAATAGCAAAGTAGGTAGGAAAACACAAAACTGTGTGCAATCCAGTGACCTCACATCTGTTACTGCTAATACATCAGGACATTGTGTCAAATAAGTTCACATCCAAAGTAACCCACTGCTTCACTAGGGAACTGAAGACCTGCCGTAGTTCTCACTCCTGGCACTGGATATTGATGTACAAACCGATCTGCTACAGTATTTAGCCTTTTTTAAATGAAAGGAGGTAGGAGGTGAATGCATCACACTATGCAAATGATTAGAGCCTCAGAGAGGGTGCAGGATGACATCAATGCTCAAGGACAGGAATGAAGAGGCAGAGTGAGAGCCAGTCTAGTCTGAACATACTGATAATAGTAAAGTTCTCTAATTGGTGACTGCCATAAGCTTTAGCTAAATGAATGGCTTTTAGTTCTTTCAAGTTCATGTGAAATGTGAATCAATAAGGGTACCACTACTGACATCCCTGAGATTTGACCACACGAATTCAAGAAAGTTTCCTAACTTTTAGGGAAAGGAAAATATATTGGTACTGATCCCTAAATGTTATCCAGGTTCAAACATCAATGTAAGGCTCTGTAGAATAATACTGGGGAGGAATCCTTTCATCCCTGTTGAGAGTTGAAATCTTATTTATCATTAACCTGCAGCTGACTTAGCCACAGTTGTATATCTGATGAAATCTTGAGCTGAAGACTGACAAAGTTTAAGGGTGTTCTCCGGCAAATGCAGTCAGTATCTTTATTTTTCGTCCGATTTTTTTTATTTTTGGTGTACGTTTAGAAGCTTATATGTAGAAGAATGTGACAAAGTTTCAATAAGATTGGCCAACAAACAACTGAGGAAAAAACATTTATTGATTTTGACAAATGCAGCCGCTTTTGACAAATTGGCACTACGAGTGGCTCTCTTCCGACAATCCCCACTGTTAAAATAAGTCTAACACTACGTTTATATGAATTCAATTAATCTAATATACCTTATTTTCGTGCTGAAAAAAAATACATTTGGTACGCTTTTTGGCATTCACCAAAATATCTGCCTTTTACCCCCCACAAAATCAAAACTATTTGAGATATTCCAAAAAAGAATTAAAAAAAAGACACACACACTTTGTTTTATATTGTCTGTGAAAATCATTTCAATCCAATCATTAATAATGATAAAAAAACAAAGCAATAGGCCAAAATCTTGCTTTCGAGATATTCGGGTGAACGCGCGGGCTAGCTAATTAAGTCAGAAAAGTACAAAAAAATTCACGAAAATTGCGCTATTTTGGGCTTTTCTATGCAATATAAGTGATTTCTTATTGTTTCCTGTGTATAAAACACCGTTTTCTTTAGTTCTACCAGAGGTAAAAGAGAAAACCCTTCTTATAGTCAGTAACATTTTTTCAAGGCCACCACCTGCTTTCTTATTCGTTTATCTTATTCATAATATCATTATTGAATAAATGATATAAGCAGAAAAAGGATATTAGCAATAATAGCGTCAGTATAAGACATCTTGTGAGCGGAGGTCAGACTGCCAACATCGATAAAATTGATAAATGGTTGTTGAATCATCATACAAGCTCCTCCCACCTCTGCTATAAGCCCCTCCCACACTGTAATGATGTTAAGTGGTAAATTTACTGTATTAGGAAGAAAAATACAGAAAATTAAAAAAAAAAAAAAAAAAAAAAAAAAAAATTCACCTCACGCTTATGCATATACATTTACCTGGCAGGTCGCCACCAGACATGTTTCAAGTAGCTATAATTTGCTTTAGAAACATCGTATTATGATGGGGGTTTTCACCAAAATGTTGCCAAATGCTTACACTATTTTTCTGTAAACAAAACCCAATATCACATTTTTTAGCATAATTCTCATATCCGCGCGAGAATTTGCCGGAGAGCACCCTTAACTGATAACCAAGGCAGGAACTGGGCTCAGATGAACTTAAATTTTTTCTGATTTATGAGAAAAACCTAGCCTGAAGTGTCTTCAATACCTGAAAGAAAAATTAGCTAACTATTATGGTGTCATAGAGTTAGATGAATACTAGAAAGTCTTGAGACCTTATCTGAGAATGACAAGGCAACACCTGGGTGAAAATTCAGAGCTGACCCGATGCCAAACAGACTAGCCTTTATCCAATAATTTACTCCTTTGAAATGAATGAAACATGTTGGAAATTCTTATACAGATCTATGAAAGAGACTTAGAACTGCTGTAGTAGTGAAGAACCAATTTTACATCTTGGGCCTTGAAGGTATCTCGGACGATATAAATCCTTGAAGTTTAGAATTAAACATAAGTGCTCTTTTGCTTTACTGAATATATAGAGAAAAACCTTGGAAGTGTGTGTCACACTTTCCACCACTCCATACTGAATGAGTTCCAGTACTGATAACAACAGAATCATCTCAGCATGAGAGACAACAATATTAAGAAAGAAACAATAATGGAGGAAATTTCCTTTGAAGAGTAACTTTAGACTATTGAGATACTGACAGGGAGTATCGTTTGAGAATACACAATTTTTTCACTGGTCTTATTTCAAGGATCCATTTATGACCAGTCTCTTAGAGAGGAATTACTCCTCTTGGGCCTCAGCAAGGAAACCCTCCTGATTTTCTAAGAACAGGATTTTGTGTCCCAAAACTAAGAGTGCCATGCTCTTGAGTTTTAGGTCCAGAATGTTTCACTGCTAGAATAGAAACTGTTTCCCTGGTTTTGATGAGTATCGAAAGGCATCATTGTCTACCTAGATAAATGTAAATTATTAGCTTAGCCTTTGTTTCTCTGATGAACAGTTTCAGAGAAATAAAAAAACAAAAAAATAATGGCCCTATGAATCAAAGCCTCAGTGGCTAGTGAAAACTTTAAAGGACTGAAGTCTTCGCATAACTCAGTCCTTTTGTTTGCCTTTGCTGTACTGAGCTGAAAATCAGATTGTTAATGATTACCTGTTGTACCAAAGAAAAGCGCTCAATAATGAATAATAATTGTATAGTGTTAATAATTCCGTAAATTTTAGGTAGTAGGATGGTAGACAGCAACCGCTCAGGGAGGTACTACCATCCTGCCAAGTGAGTGTAAAAGGAAAGCTTGTAATTGTTTTACATGATGGTAGGATTGCTGGTGTAAAACGAAAGCTTGTAATTGTTTTACATGATGGTAGGATTGCTGGTGTCTAATTTTTTTATTACAGGTTTTAAATAAGAAAAATGTATTTATAAATAAGAAATGATTTTTGCCTTTTTTGCCAGGTCCCAGCAATGTTTTAGAAATGCTGGAGTATACAGTGGACCCCCGGTTTTCGTAATTAATTCGTTCCAAAATGCTGTTCAAGTGCCGTTACCAAACGAACTTGTTCCCATAAAGAATAATGTAAATTAGATTAGTCCTTTTATTATTATTTATTATTATTATAATCAAATAGAAGCTAAACACAGGGATTAGTCCTTTTAGACCCCCAAAAATAACTTACAAAAATACACTTACAAAAATACACTTACATAATTGTTCAAGTTTGGAGCAGTACAAAAACCGGGGGTCCACTGTATATGAAACTCCTTGAAGCACGGTGTAAGATGAGTGTCACTCCACTGCTGACAGTGCAGCAGTGGTGACATTTGATGATTGTGCAACTGCCTTGGCTTTATTTTTCACTGTTACACATAGACATGTCTGTCTCTGTTTCTATCTGTATTTGTCTGTCTAGCTCTCTCTCTGTCTGTCTATCTGTTTGTTTCTATCTGTCTGTCTAGCTCTATGTTTATCTCTGTCTCTGCTTATGTCTTTCTGTCTGCCTGTATTTCTGTCTTCCTGTCTCTCTGTCTCAGAGAGAGAGAGCCACTCATGAACCAACAAGTATTGAATATCAAAATGGCATACAATAGACATCTTTATTCTGAAACATTTCGGAATAAAGATGCCTAAATGTTGCCTATGTGTCTTACTTACCAACTTGTCGGTATTGTATGCCATTTTGATATTCACTCTGTCAGACACTGCAACACAATGGCATCTTGGTACAGAAGAGAAATCACCTGGGACAACTTTTTCAAGAGAGAATAGTTGGATCTGAGAGGGACATGACCTCTCAGTGAATACATTCTTTCTTCTACTACTCTACACCTCTCCTGCCGACAGTATACGTATAAGTCTCCACCCTGTCGCTGGTTCTTCACATCTGCAGGCTGAGGGACTGACAACCTCAAATCTACATCTTCAAGGGTGATGGACTGATTACATCGTCTTCACATCTCTACTGCTCCTGCCTACTTTCTGTACTCGACTGAAGAAGCCTACTGTGTAGGCGAAACGTTTCGGAATAAAGATGCCTAAATGTTGCCTATGTGATATAGGAAAGCACTGGTTTGGTAATAGAGTTGTGGATGAGTGGAACAAACTCCCGAGTACCGTCATAGGGGCTGGGACGTTGTGTAGTTTTAAAAATAGGTTAGATAAATACATGAGTGGGTGTGGGTGGGTGAGAGTTGGACCTGACTAGCTTGTGCTACTAGGTCAGATACCATACTAATTCCTTAAGTGGAAGTGTCCTGACTACCTGGAGTTTACCTGGGGAGGGTTAAATCCAGGTGGTCCGCTAGATAAATATATGAATGGGTGCGGGTGGGTGTGAGTTGGTCCTGATTAGCTTGTGCCACTAGGTCAGATGCCGTGCTCCTTCCTTAAGTGAATGTAACCTGACCTGGCTGGGTCGGGGCACTGGCTTAAGCCGGTTGGAGACTTGGACTTGCCTTGCATGGGCCAGTAGACCGGCTGCAGTGTTCCTTCTTTCTTATGTTCTTATGTGTCTTACTTACCAACCAATAGGTATTACACACGATGCAGAGTTGTCACCTCTGATTTCTGAACAAGTGAAAATGTGTATTACATGCCAGTCATGCTTATTATGCCTTATATCTACAAGCATAGTATAGCACTTTGTCTGGATTTTTTGTGTTATCCTAGGTAATTTACACTATGTATAACTGTATTTATGTGTACCTGTGAGACAGAGATAGATACAGACAGACAGAAGGAGAAAGAGACAGCCAAAGCAAATCAGCCAGCCAGCTGGCCACCCAACCAGCCGGCCTGCCGAACATGAATTACACGATCCAGAATTGTTTCTCTTTACTTAGGGCATACGTTATAGAACATTCTGGCAGGATGACACTACCAGTGGTATCAAAATTAAAAGGATGTTACACATTGGTTATCATTGAGGTTTTTTATATTTCCTCGGTATCTCCTGCGAGTGGCGGCATATCTGAAGCTCGCTCGTAACTCAAAGCAAAAAATCAACCGAGTGATGGCGCGTTACTCAGAAAACTTGTAAGTTGGGGCACTCGTAAGTCAAGGTACCACTGTATAGTGTTAATAATTCCATAGATTTTAGGTAGTAGGTTGGTAGACAGCAACTGCCCAGGGAGGTACTACCATCCTGCCAATTGAGTGTAAAATGGAAGCCTGTAATTTTTTTACATGATGGTAGGATTGCTGGTGTCTTTTTTCTGTCTCATAAACATGCAAGATCTCAGGTACATCTTGCTACTTCTACTTACATTTAGGTCACACTACACTTGCATGTACAGCATATACATACACACCCCTCTGGGTTTTCTTCTATTTTCTTACTAGTTCTTGTTTATTTCCTCTTACCTCCATGGGAAAGTGGAACAGAATTCTTCCTCCATAAGCCATGCGTGTCATAAGAGGTGACTAAAATGCCAGGAGCAAGGGGCTAATAACCCCTTCACCTGTATACATTACTAAAGTTAAAAAGAGAAACTTTTGTTTTTCTTTTTGAGTCACCGTGCCTCGGTTGGAAACGACCGATTTGTTGAAAGAAGTAGGAACTTTTCTTATGAAACTTGCAGACAGCAAGTAGGAGGCTTATTCTTGCAACCTGCATATATAATTTTTTTAGGATTCATGAGTGTTTGAAGAAATTTCTGAAGGTAGCCAACCTTTGCCTTTATTTAAATTTACTGATGCCATGATAAGGAGATGGCCATCTTGTTTCTCCATTAGATTTAGGTGTTTATTGATCATCTTCATATACTTTAACTAAACAGAACCTAATCTTGTCAAGGAAAATTTTGGTCAGTTGTTAAATGAGGATTCTTGTTTAAGCTTCATGAATCAATTTCTACTTTCAGCAGTACCAGTCTTGATGTAAAAGGCTGCTATGAATCCTCAAAGGTATCTATTAACCCTTAACCCTTTCAAGGTCCAAGGGGGGTCTCCGAAACTCGTTCTCAGGGTCCAAGAATTTAAAAAAAAAAAAAAAAAAAAAAAATTCTTACGAAATGATAGAGAATCTTTTTCCGATCATAACGCCACAAAAATTATGAAATTTGATGGAAAACTAACGGACTTATGCTTTCGCAAAGTTATCGGTATCGGTGACATTTACGCATCGGCGATTTTGCCCACTTTGAGCCCTATTTTCGGCAAATTCCAATGTTTCAGTCTACTAAAATTATAGCTATTTCGCTAGAACTCCATTTCTTCTATCGATTGAGTATGTACAAGAAACTGCCTATTTACCAATTCCAACTACCCAAAATAGTGGTCAGAAAATGGCAATTTGGATAATTTCACACAAATTTCAAACGATCCCAATTTCAAAATAGGGTCCAGAATGAACAAGGAAGACATTCCTGGCACTAAAATAACATCTTGTCTGTTCATTAGTCATGTCTCCAGGCCACTCTTACATTACTTTTGCTTTCCATTTTGAATTTTTATTCTCACAAAAAATAGAAGATTTACTGTTATGTATACAACTGCATCATTGTAAAAATGGTAATAAATAATATCAGCGCACTTGTGCAAGAATATTAGACTCGCTAGTTGATGTGTATTGGACGCATGGTGTGATTTGTTTACTCTTGAACATCTGCCAAAATTGAACATTTTCGCTACTTTGCGCTCAGTTTCAAGGTACTTGTCATCGTGAAACCAGTCAAAATTATCTCTATTTCTGTAATATATCATCTATTCTATAAAGTGAGACTAAGAAAACGAGAATACAAGCATAAATACCATACGAAAATAGACTGCAAATTCGCTGTTTTAAACCAAAAACACGGTCAGTTTTTTTTCCTCATTATGCACTGTGTGGTGCAGGAATTTTTTTATACTGTGCACACTGACCGCACAGACCCATTCTATCACATCTAGGCTTAACAGCCTGTTTCTGCTTGATTTCAGGGCGCTAGAATTTAGGCGTACTAGTACGTCAATAACCCCAGGGTGTAAGCCGTACTAGTACGTCAATAACCCTGAAATGGTTAAACGGTCCAAACGTATATATATGTTAGTATACTGCTACTGCCCCAAACGTATATTTACATTTTATTTTTCCTGCCTCCAAATTTGGCATGATTGGCCTGAGATGCCTGGTCAGCATAGAATGGGTCTTAACACTCGGTGTGTGCCATATTAAAAAAATCTGGGACCACTTAGTACCTTGTGGGAGCACCAGTTAAATTGAGCGCCAGCTAGAGCAAACAGCGCGGCAAACACCAAGGATTCACTGATGTCATGTCATATTAACACTCCACTTTAAAGTGGAAAGTGATATAGGTAGGGTGGCCAGCAGCTGGCTGGCCAGCTGGGTACCTGATTGGCTGTTTATCTCCGTCTGTGTCTGTATCTATCTGTCTCTATCTCACAGGAACACATATGTAAATACAATTATACATAGTGTAAATTACCTAGGATAACTAAAAAATCAAGACAAAGTGATATAATGTGCTTGTGATCTGCGTAATACCAGTTGGTTCATGAGCTACTCTCTGAGACAAACAGACAGAAAGGAGACGACACACAGGCAGACAGAAAGAAAGACACACAGTCAGACAGAAAGACAGACACACAGATACAGACAGACAGACAGGTTTGCATAACAAGTAAAGGGAAGCAGTGTAAGCTCATCAAATGTCATCACTGTAATTACTGGACTGATTAGAAAAGATAAGACTACCCTCACCCCTCATCAAATGTCACCAGTCATCATTAATGGAGATAAGGCAGTGACATACATCTTACATAATGCTTCAAGAAAATTTATTATTATTATTATTATTATTATTATTATTATTATTATTATTATGCACTATCATTATTATTATTATTATTATTACGCACTATCATTATTATTATTATTTGAGTACAATTTCCGTACCTAATATTAGTGTCAGAACAAAGATTGGCTATGAAATCACAAGAACTACTATAAATTGTAATTATCAGAACATAAAAATTATATAAAATAATAAAAAGGAGTAGTAGGTTATAAGACAGCAGCCGCCCAGGGAGGTACTACCGTCCTGCCAAGTGAGTGTAAAACGAAAGCCTGTATTTGTTTTACATGATGGTAGGATTGCTGGTGTCTTTTTTCTGTCTCATAAACATGCATGATTTCAGGTATGTCTTGTTACTTCTACTTACACTTAGGTCACACTACACATTCATGTACAAGCATATATATATACACACCCCTCTGGGTTTTCTTCTATTTTCTTACTAGTTCTTGTTCTTATTTCCTCTTATCTCCATGGGGAAGTGGAACAGAATTCTTCCTCCGTAAGCCATGCGTGTCGTAAGAGGCGATTAAAATGCTGGGAGCAAGGGGCTAGTAACCCCTTCTTCTGTGTATATTACTAATTGTAAAAGGAGAAACTTTCGTTTTTCCTTTTGGGCCACCCCGCCTTGGTGGGAAACGGCCGACGTGTTGAAAGAAAGAAAGAATAAAAAGGAGAGAAAAAAAAGGTATATCGGCAACAATTCTGCAAGCGGCAGGACTCCTGTTGCTGTCAGGTGAGCATCCAGTGCCAACTTCTCCGCCTCATATTCGATAAGTACTAACCCTAATTTTTTTTTTATCCTATAACACTTAAAAAAATGTGCTCTTTATTTCTATAAAAAAAAATTTTTTTTTTTCAAAATACAGTGGTACCTCGAGTTACGATGGTCCCCAAAATCGCCCTTTTATGTAAGTTTATTTTTTTAAATGCTTTTGTAAGTATATTTTTGGGGGTGTAAAAGGACTAGTCTATTTTACATTATTCCTTATGGGGATAAATTCATTTGGTAATGGCACTTGAACAGCATTCTCAAATGAAAAAATATCGTAACTCGAGGTACCACTGTATTCGGGGCACTGGGCGAGTGAACGTATATATATATATATGTTTGGACTGTTTAATCCTTTGACTGTCGCAACCCCTAATCCTGAATGCTCTCCTGTTGTCGCAAAATTTAAAAAAAAAAAATATATATTTTTTCTTATGAAATTATAGAGAATCTTTTCCCGATGGTAATGACATCAAAGTATGAAATTTGATTGAAAACTTACGGAGTTACACTCTTGCGAAGTTAGTGATCTCGGCGATATATACGCATCGGCAATTTCGCCGACTTTGAGCCCTATTTTCAGCCAATTCCATTGTTCCAGTCGACCAAACTCATAGCTATTTCTTTAGAACTCCATTTGTTCGATCGATTGAGTACAAGAAACCACCAATTTACCAATTTCAACTACCCAATAAAGTGGTCAGAAATTGGCAATTTGGCCAATTTCATGCAAAATAAAAATGTTGTCAATTTCAAAATAGGGTCCAGAATAAACAATGCAGATATTCCTGGCACTAAAATAAGATGCTAGCTGTTCATTAGTCACGTCTTTAGGCCCCTCTTATATTACTCTTGCTTTCTATTTTGATTTTTTATTCACACAAAAAATAGAAGGTTTACCGCTATGCAGACTATTGCATTATTGTAAAAATGGTATAAATAATATCAGTGCACTTGTGAAAGAATATTAGACTCACCAATTGATGTGTATTGGAAGCGTGGCGTGATTTGTTTACTCTTGAACATTTGCAAAAATTGAACATTTACCCTACTTTGAGCTCAATTTCAAGGTCATTTTCATCATGAAACTAATCAAAATCATCTATATTTCTGTAGTGTTTTCCATTCTATCAAATGAGACCATAAAAAAGAGAATACAACAATAAATACTATACGAAAATACACCTCAAAAACAGTGTTTTAATCCAAAAAAACAGTCAGAGTTTTTTTTCTCTCATTATGCACTGCGTGCTGCAAGATTTTTTTTATACTGCACACAATGACCACACAGACCCATTCTCTCATATGTGGGCCTACCAAATTTCTCCCGCTTGATTTGAAGCCGCTAGAATTTGTGAGTATATATACATCCGAAACAGTGGCTCGTAAGACGTATATATACGACCGAAACAGTCAAAGGGTTAAGGGTTAAGAAGGTCTCATTTCTCATAACTTAACAGGTTGTCAAATGAGAGAAGCAATGGTTTCCTTGTGACTGTACGTAATTGGTGATTTATCTTCCTAAGCAACTGAAAATTCACCTGTGACTTTCCCTGTACTTTTGTATTCATAACCTTCTTCCTCTCGCAAGGAATTTTTCTCTGCCTTTGATGAGCATAACTCATCAGAGTACAGGAGGGCCCCACATATACACCTCCCACTTTTCTGTGTTCCATGTTTTCGTTGGCTTTCAACTAAGCCACTGTTCATTATGTTCAGTGCTTTTACTGCTTTTCTGCCATTATTGCAGTTTTCATACAACAGTTGAATATCCCTTTCATGAGTTTTGAGAGTCTTTCTATTCCCAGAACCTGACCATGGGCAAGGCTCACAAGAGAAGGCAGAACGGCTCCATATTTAAGGTAAGTATTGTATGTACTGTGTATTTCTTTTACTTTTTTATGCCTAGCTGTATTGCGCACTTAATATAGATAAACACATCATCTGGCATCTAGAGGCATTTGATAACGAAAAAATGTTTTTTTCCACCCGCTGGTGATTTCTGGTTATCATTTGGGGTCATGAACCTTAGGAGCCATATGAATGGGGCCCGCCTGTACGTATCTATACCTGTCCTCCATTCTGGAGGAACATGTATATCTTATACAAATTTAAACACCTGGTTTAGGCCTATTACAAACTTTAACTCATTTTGCAGAACTATCAACTGCCTGTAGAAACATGTTTACAGTAAGGAACTTTATAAAACAATCATGAAGAGGTACTTAGCTGACAATGTAAAAATGGCCAGTGTTTATGGATCAGACTTGACTGGCAAAGAAAACTAGCATTCAAATAGAAAACAGAGACAGAGAGAGTGTTTAGCTAGACAATTATCCTGAAACTGGTAGTTTAGGAGGTTAAAACAGACATGTTATTTTCCTAGTGGTTCATGAAAAACCCATACACAGAAATTTTGCTCAAAGAGAAAATTTATTGATCAATGATAAACCACAAAAAAATTTAATACCTGGAAAGATTCTTCCCCGGAAATTATTTCCTTTAAACTGTCAGGACAAGGGACAAAGTCAGGATCTCCACTCGAATCCTGCAAGTTAGGATGCTAGTGTCACAATAGAAAGAGAAATAGTTCTGACATGCACTTGAGTTACCATGCACACACAAGAATATCACAATTTACAAGACACATTAAGTTTCTGAATAAGCAAATTCTATTAAAGCCAAAGAAAATGTCAAATTCTTAAAATTATTAAAAAGCATCTCAACTTCACAGCTCTGTCTCTATAGTGCCTAGAAATGTGCACAATTCTACTCATGTATCATAAAAAATATATTAGCAATACTAAATACAAATTTTTAGTGTGATATAAAATATTAAATAATTTTTAATACAAAACTAAGGTACAGTAGACCATGGTAAACACGAGATCTTTTCAAAAGTTTTTGTCTTAGCACTGTTGCAGTTGCGCCCATATTTTCAATGAACAGCTGTATTAATCAGTTTATATGGTGGAGCAAATGTAGGGGAGAATGGAATGTGCCAGGATCTTTTCCCTCCATCTTACGGTGAATGTACAGGAAAGACTATTGTCTTATGGGGTAGGCCTGCTTAATGTATACAACCTTCCTCGTCTCAGTGTTCCATTTGTATGTGTCCAATACCATACCTTGGCCATCCATCTCTGGCATACAGCTTACCTCCACCCATTCCCTGATGCACACCCACTAACCTCTGCCCACACAACTACCCCCCAGTCACACACCTTCACCCACACTATCCCAACCAGCAACCTCCACCCACACAACCTGCATATACAATAATGCCCACCATGGCCACATATCCCCACTACCTTAAGATCACACCTTGCCCACCCTCATGCTCTCACTCACACCACTTCCCCACACCCACACCTTACTTGACCTTTCACCCCTAGCATGGTGTTCACATGCCTAATCACCCACCACCCTCATTACTATAGAGCCTGCTCTGCTGGCACAACTAAGTGTCTATGGCTGAAGGCCTACTAATTCAGCTGTATTATTAAAAACAAAGAATTCAAATGCAATACCTATACCTATGGTACTGTCTTCTTTTTAATAACAAACAGCTTGAACACAGACTGTGATAAGGAAATTCAAATTATCATATATTTAATAAAATGCATTTCATTTTTGTTCACTGGAATGACTGACTATACAGTTGAAAATAAGGAGATTATGAACGATGCAGATTCTGTTGTATACCAATAATGAGTATTATTACTGTATATTCAAGGAGAGTGGTAAATCAATACAGCCAATAATGAATAAAAATGTATATAACACTGCAAAATTAACCCCAAAAATCAAGTCCTAGTGGAAGGATAAATTTCACTCTCAGCAATCTTATTTAGTACAACACTGACACTGAATCATTACAAGGAAATATTAATGATTGAAGTGCAATGTCATTGAGAGACAGCCATTAGATAAATTTTTCAGTAACAATTTTACAGCAAATTATGCCTGCCATCAACACAGATTATCATATGAAGTCAAGAAACTTTTTCAGAAACATACAATTACAATCTATGTACATAAGCAAAAAATAAATACAGTGGTACCTCGAGTTACGATATTTTTTCGTTCGAGAATGCTGTTCAAGTGCCATTACCAAACGAATTTATCCCCATAAGGAATAATGTAAAATAGACTAGTCCTTTTACACCCCCAAAAATATACTTACAAAAGCATTTAAAAAAATAAACTTACATAAAAGGGCGATTTTGGGGACCATCGTAACTCGAGGTACCACTGTAAATATAGTATATACACACATATACAGTGGACCCACAGAAATCGGCTGGTGTGATTATCGGCCGGCTCAATTATCGATCGCTTTTTTCGGTCCAATTTTTGCCCGATCATCGGCCGTTTCCCCGATTATCGGCCCACGTCCCAGACCTGTCCGCCTGCCCCACGCTTGTGCGCCTCACCGAGCAGGCGTCTTGAGCCAGTCTAGCTTTGTTTATCACAATAAATTTATTGTGTTTAGTGCTTGTTTATTGATTGTGACTGTGAAATAAGCCACCATGGGCCCAAAGAAACTTCATAGTGGCAGCCCTTTGGTAAAGAAAGTGACAAACACGATAGAATTGAAGAAAGAAATTGTAGCAAAGTACCAAAGTGGAGGAGGAAGAGAGGGGAGAATGTGCCTTCTTCAGTGATTCTACGATATGTACGATTCTAAAGCAGCACAAGTTCATAAAAGCTATAGCACCAGCCAGCGATAAAGTGTAGCATTAACAGTGTAGCAAGTAAGTTAAGCCATTAATCGATAGAAAAATGACGACACGAAACTTAACTCCTCCATTGTTTGTTTCAGGAATATAGGGACACCGAGACCAGAGTTGCCCTCTGCCAACATCTCCTCCAAGGTAAGTGTAAATATTTCTTATTTATGTAAGTGTGAATATTTCTTATTTATAAATTAAAGTGTAAATATTTCTTATTTATAAATTATGTACAGTTGTTTGTGAGAATAGTGGTGGTGGCTTTCTGCTGCAGCCGACCACGGCTTATGGTCAGTGGCCCTTACACCCAACAACAACAACAACACCACCACCACCACCACCACCACAAGTCCTTACACTTGTAATTTTTTTTTTTTATTAACACATCGGCTGATTCCCACCAAGGCAGGGTGGCCCGAAAAAGAAAAACTTTCATCATCATTCACTCCATCACTGTCTTGCCAGAGGGGTGCTTTACACTACAGTTAAAAAACTGCAACATTAACACCCCTCCTTCAGAGTGCCGGCACTGTACTTCCCATCTCCAGAACTCAAGTCCGGCCTGCCGGTTTCCCTGAATCCCTTCATAAATGTTACTTTGCTCACACTCCAACAGCACGTCAAGTATTAAAAACCATGTGCCTCCATTCACTCCTATCAAATACGCTCACACATGCTTGCTGGAAATCCAAGCCCCTCGCACACAAAACTTCCTTTACCCCCTCCCTCCAACCTTTCCTAGGCCGACCCCTACCCCGACTTCCCTCCACTACAGATTTATACACTCGAAGTCACTCTGTCTCGTTCCATTCTCTCTACATGTCCAAACCACCTCAACAACCCCTCCTCAGCTCTCTGGACAATCGTTTTGGTAATCCCGCACCTCCTCCTAATTTCCAAACTCCGAATTCTCTGCATTATATTCACACCACACATTGACCTCAGACATGACATCTCCACTGCCTCTAGCCTTCTCCTCGTTGCAACATTCATCACCCATGCTTCACACCCATATAAGAGCGTTGGTATAACTATACTCTCATACATTCCCTCTTTACTTCCATGGACAAGGTTCTTTGTCTCCACAGACTCCGAAGTGCTCCACTCACCCTTTTCCCTCATCAATTCTATGATTCACCTCATCCTTCATAGACCCATCCGCCGACATGTCCACTCCCAAATATCTGAATACATTCACCTCCTCCATACTCTCTCCCTCCAATCTGATATCCAATCTTTCGTCACCTATTCTTTTTGTTATCCTCATCACCTTACTCTTTCCTATATTCACTTTCAATTTTCTTCTTTACACACCCTACCAAATTCATCCACCAACCTCTGCAGCTTCTCTTCAGAATCTCCCAAAAGCACAGTGTCATCAGCAAAAAGCAACTGTGACAACTCCCACTTTGTATTTGCTTCTTTATCTTTTAGCCCAACACCTCTTGCCAAGACCCTCGCATTCACTTCTCTTACAACCCCATCTATAAATATATTGAACAACCACGGTGACATCACACATCCTTGTCTAAGGCCCACTTTTACTGGGAAATAGTCCCCTTCCCTCCTACACACTCTAACCTGAGCCTCACTATCCTCATAAAAACTCTTCACTGCTTTCAGTAACCTTCCTCCTATTCCATACACCTGCAACATCTGCCACATTGCCCCCTATCTACCCTATCATACGCCTTTTCCAAATCCATAAATGCCACAAAAACATCTTTACCCTTATCCAAATACTGTTCACCTATATGTTTCACTGTAAACACTTGGTCTACACACCCCCTACCTTTCCTAAAGCCCCCTTGTTCATCTGCTATCCTGCTTTCTGTTTTACTCTTAATTCTTTCAATAATAACTCTACCATACACTTTACCAGGTACACTCAACAGACTTATTCCCCTATAATTTTTGCACTCTCTTTTGTCCCCTTTGCCTTTATACAAAGGAACAATACACGCCTCTGCCAATCCCTAGGTACCTTACCCTCTTCCATACATTTATTAAATAATAGCACCAACCACTCCAAAATTATATCCCCACCTGCTTTTAACATTTCTATCTTTATCCCATCAATCCCAGCTGCCTTACCCCTTTCATTCTACCCACTGCCTCACGAACTTCCCCTACACCCACAACTGGCTCTTCCACACTCCTACAAGATGTTATTCCTCCTTGCCCTACACACGAAATCACAGCTTCCCTGTCTTCATCAACATTTAACAAATCCTCAAAATATTCTCTCCATCTTCCCGATACCTCTAACTCTCCATTTAATAACTCTCCTCTCCTATTTTTAACTGTCAAATCCATTTGTTCTCTAGGCTTCCTCAACTTATTAATCTCATTCCAAAACTTTTTCTTATTTTCAACAAAATTTGCTGATAACATCTCACCCACTCTCTCATCTGCTCTCTTTTACATTGCTTCACCACTCTTTAACCTCTCTTTTCTCTCCATATACTCTTCCCTCCTTGCATCACTTCTACTTTGTAAAAACCTCTCATATGCTAACTTTTTCTCCCTTACTACTCTCTTTACATCATCATTCCACCAATCGCTCCTCTTCCCTCCCGCACCCACTCGCCTGTAACCACAAACTTCTGCTGAACACTCTAACACTACATTTTTAAATCTACCCCATACATTTTCGACCCCATTGCCTACACTCTCACTAGCCCATCTATCCTCCAATAGTTGTTTATATCTTACCCTAACTGCCTCCTCTTTTAGTTTATAAACCTTCACCTCTCTTTTACTTACTGATTCTATTTTCCTTGTATCCCATCTACCTTTTACTCCCACTGTAGCTATAACTAAAAAGTGATCTGATATATCTGTAGCCCCTCTATAAACATGTACATCCTGAAGTCTACTCAACAGTCTTTTAGGATTATTTATTTTAGGATTATTCATTATTATTATTATTATTATAATGGGGAAGCACTAAACCCATAGGATTATACAGCACCTGTGGGTGGAGGGAATGGAAGGTATTCAGGCTTAATTTAGGGAACTGGAGCACAGATACAATTCCTTAGATCAAGAGCCCCTCACCAGCGTCAAGGAACCTCCCTTGAGGGGAGAGCTCGCTACCTGAATTTTGGCTCGTATCCAGGAGCAAAAAATCGACCGAGCGACGGCTCGTATCCTGAAAAACTCGCATGGTGGGGCACTCGTAAGCAGAGGTTCCACTGTATACACAGCCTCTCCTCACTTAACAACATACTCGTTTACTGACGCTTTGGACCAACATTGGGCTCTCTGACCAGTATGCATACCTAAATAATGTATATTAGAGCTGATTTCCTCTATTCTGTTTATTAAAATACGTATACAGTACACTACTGTATAAACATTTAAAAATACATCAGAAATGTTATAAATGGTGCAAAGGCGACATTAAAACAATATTAAAGATGGTTGACACAAACCCACTACCATTATAGTATGCTCCTCACTTAGCGACGAATTCATTTACCAATGTGGTCTTAGGAATGGAACTCCATCGTTACGTGAGGATAGGCTGTATTACTAAATTTAAAGAGAGAAACTTTCATTTTTCTTTTTAGGTCACCCTGCCTTGGTAGGATATGGCTTGTTCGTTGAAAAAAAAGGTAACAGTAGTAATAGCAGTAATAATAATAGCAGCAGAAGCAGCAGCGGCAGCAGCAGCAATAATAGTAATAATACTCGTAGTAACAGTAGTCATAATAGTAGTAAAAGTAATAATAGTAGTATTACTAGCAGTAATAGTACAGTGGTCCCTCAACTAACAAACTTAAGCCATTCCAGGAGCTAGTTCTTTACGCGAAAAGTTCGTTATTTGAAACCTTATTTCCTATAAGAAATAATGTAAATACAATTAATCCGTTTCCACCCAAAAATTTTCACCAAAAATTAATTTTTTTAAAGAATAAACAATGAGAAATAAATATAAAGCACTAATTATAATGGACAAATGAACAGTTAAATAAGTTTTACCTTTATTGAAGACTTTTGTTGGTGTACTGGAGTTTGCTTGGAGGCAGGACAAAATAGTCTTTCAATATGACAATAATATCAACTCTACAGCTTACAGTGGTACCTCGAGTTACGATGGTCCCCAAAATCGCCCTTTTATGTAAGTTTATTTTTTTAAATGCTTTTGTAAGTATATTTTTGGGGGTATAAAAGGACTAGTCTATTTTACATTATTCCTTATGGGGATAAATTCGTTTGGTAATGGAACTTGAACAGCATTCTCGAACGAAAAAATATCGTAACTCGAGATACCACTGTATTTATCTAGCACAATGCATCTAATATGACATAATAAACAATATTAATAACACAGAAACATGATATAAACTCTAGAATGAATAAAACATGTCATTACGAATCTAAGAACTGGTGGAGTGTCTTGTGTTGTTGTTGGGTATAGGGCCACTGACCATAAGCCGTGGTGGATGGCAGCAGCAGGCCACCACAACTATCACACAAACAATGTGCATAATTTATAACTAAGAAACATTTACACTTTAATTTATAAATAAGAAATATTTACACTTTAATTTATAAATAAGAAATATTCACACTTATATAAATAAGAAATACTTACGCTTACACTTGGAGGAGATGGTGGCACAGTACTGCGCTCTTGTCAGTGTCCCTATAATCTCAAACATTGTAGAAGTTAAGGTTTGTGTCGTCATTTTCTATCGATTAATTGCTTAACTTACTTAAGTAAGTAAGTTTATTCAGGTATACACAAATCCAGTTATACATAGATTATCATACATAGCAGCATATGTGTAGAAAACCTAGGATAACCCAAAAAAGTCAAGACATACTGACTTATTTTCATTGCTACACTTTATCACTGGCTGGTGATATAGCCTTTATCGACTTGTGAAGCTTCTTTGGACCCATGGTGACTTATTTCACAGTGACAATCACTTAACCCACAATAAACACAACAAAAGTATTGTGAATGTTTGAAAGAGTGCTCTGGGTAATGTTCTCTCAAGTGTAAACAATGCTTGGCAGACACGTCTGGTGCGGTTCACTTCACGAGTAAATGTTCGCTATGTGAGAAAAATATTTTGCGAAAAAAGCGTTTGTTACGCTATTTGTTCGCTATATGGAGCGTTCGTTAGGTGGGGGTCCACTGTATTAATAATAATAGTACAGCGGTACCTTGACTTATGAGTGCCCCAACTTACAAGTTTTCCGAGTTACGAGCCGTCGCTCAGTCGATTTTTTGCTTTGAATTTTAAGCCAAAATCAGAGTTACGAGCGAGCTTCAGATATGCTGCCACTAATTGGAGGCGAATCTGAAGTCAAATCAAACTCTGTACACAGAGGAATGTCAGGTACTTCGTCCCATCTCACATGCTATTCCAAGACATAACTGGAAGGATAATACTCCCACACTAATCCCAGATTGTAGTGAGGCACCTCAACCCTTGTTTGGCTCTCATATAAATCCGGGGAATAGGTAACCTCCATTTCAACACTCAAGAGTTTTTCCAGAAACATTAAGATGGGTGGAGTACTGATAGTGGAGGGTGGAGTAGTGATGGTGGTGGATGGAGTACTGATAGTGGTGGGTGGAGTGATGATAGTGGTGGGTGTAGTAGTGGTGGTGGGTGGAGTACTGATAGTACTGATTTTGCATTTAATTCCCCATAATTTAATCCCACCTCTCTCCCCAACACCCTAGCATTTACTTCTTTAACAACCCCATCTATAAATATATTTAACAACCATAGTGACATTACACATCCCTATCTAAGACCTACTTTCACCGGGAAGTAATCTCCCTCTCTCCTACACACCCTAACCTGAGCCTCACTATCCTCATAAAAACTCTTTACAGCCTTCAGTAACTTACTACCTATTCCATACACTTGCAACATTTGCCACATTGCTCCCCTATCCACTCTATCATATGCCTTTTCTAAATCCATAAATGCAATAAAAACTTCTCTACCTTTATCTAAATACTCTTCACATATATGCTTCACTGTAAACACTTGATCTACACATCTCCTACCCACTCTAAAGCCTCCTTCCTCATCTGCAATCCTACTCTCTGTCTTACCTCTAATTCTTTCAATAATAACCCTGCCATACACTTTACCTGGTATACTCAGTAAACTTATTCCCCTATAATTTTTACACTCTCTTTTATCCCCCTTCCTTTTATATAAAGGAACTATACATGCTCTCTACCAATCCCTAGGTACCTTCCCCTCTTTCATACATTTATTAAACAAAAATACCAACCACTCCAGCACTATATCCCCCCTGCTTTTAACATTTCTGTCATGATCCTGTCAGTTCCAGCTGCTTTACCCCCTTTCATTCTACGTAATGCCTCACGCACCTCCCCCACACTCACATCCTGCTCTTCTTCACTCCTAAACAATGGTGTACCTTCCTGGCCAGTACATGAAATTACCGCCTCCCTTTTTTCATCGACATTTAAAAGTTCCTCAAAATATTCCCGCCATCTACCCAATACCTCCAGCTCCCCATCTACTAACTCCCCTACTCTGTTTTTAACTGACAAATCCATTCGTTCCCTAGGCTTTCTTACCTTGTTTATCTCACTCCAAAAATTTTTCTTGTTTTCAGCAAAATTTCTTGACAGAGCCTCTCCCATTCTTTCATCCGCTCTTCTTTTGCACTCTCTCACCACTCTCTTCATCTTTCTTTTACTCTCCATATACTCTGCTCTTCTATTAACACTTCTGTTTTGTAAAAACCTCTCATAAGCTACCTTTTTCTCTTTTATCACACTCTTTACTTCTTCATTCTACCACTCACTCCTCTTTCCTCCTGCACCCACCCTCCTATAGCCACAAACTTCTGCCCCACATTCAAATACTGCATTTTTAAAACTATCCCAACTCTCTTCAACCCCCCACTACTCATACTTGCACTAGCCCACCTTTCTGCCAATAGTTGCTTATATCTCACCCTAACTTCCTCCTCCCTTAGTTTATACACTTTTACCTCTCTCTTACTTGCTGTTGCCATTTTCTTTTTGTCCCATCTACCTTTTACTCTAACTGTAGCTACAACCAAATAATGATCTGATATATCTGTTGCCCCTCTATAAACATGTACATCCTGAAGCCTACCCATCAACCTTTTATCCACCAATACATAATCCAACAAACTACTTTCCTTATGTGCTATATCATACCTTGTATATTTATTTATCCTTTTTTTCATAAAATATGTATTACTTATTACCAAACCTCTTTCTACACATAGCTCAATTAATGGTTCCCCATTTACATTTACCCCTGGCACCCCAAATTTACCTACTACTCCCTCCACAACATTTTTACCCACTTTAGCATTAAGATCCCCAACCACAATTACTCTCTCATTTGGTTCAAAACTCCCCACACACTCACTCAACATTTCCCAAAATCTCTCTCTCTCCTCTACACTTCTCTCTTCTCCAGGTGTATAAACACTTACTATAACCCACTTTTCACATCCAACCTTTATTTTACTCCACATAATCTTTGAATTTATACATTTATACTCCTTCTTTACCTGCCATAACTGATTATTCAACATTATTGCCACTCCTTCTTTAGCTCTAACTCTATTTGAAACCCCTGACCTAATCCCATTTACAGTGGACCCCCGAGTTTCGTAAACCCCGGAAATCGTACACTTATGTAAGTATAATATTGTAAGTGCTTGTGGAAGTGTATTTTTGGGGGTCTGAAATAGACTAACCTACGTGATATTTTTCCTTAAAAGAATAAATTCATTCGGTAATGGCGCTTGAGCAGACTTCAGGAGTGAAGTTTTTACGAAACTCGGGGGTCCACTGTATTTCTCCCCACTGAAACTTTCCTACTCCCTTCATCTTTGTCTCACTTAAAGCCAGGACATCCAGCTTCTTTTCATTCATAACATCTACAATCATCTCTTTCTTATCATTCGCACAACATCCACGCACATTCAAACATTCCACTTTGACGGTTTTCTTCTTTTTCTTTTTAGTAAGATATACATACAGGGTTACTAGCCCATTGTTCCCGGCATTTTAGTTGACTTTTACAACACGCATGGCTTACGGAGGAAAGATTCTAATTCCACTTCCCCATGGATACACTGAGGGATAACTGTTGAAAAATATTCCTTTCATATGCCTTCACTCTATATATAGCTATTCACGACCCTTGTGGGTTTAGCGCTTCTTTTTTATTATGGTAATAATAATAATACTATCATTAACTCTAAAAATAGTGTGTTGCATGAGAATAGGAGTGTTGCTGTTTGTTTATTTTGTGCTAACTTGTACAACTTGTACACAATGTAAGAGTATTTGTATTGTGAGGTAATTATTTTTTTTTTTTTTTTCAACAAGTCGGCCGTCTCCCACCGAGGCAGGGTGACCCAAAAAGAAAGAAAATCCCCAAAAAGAAAATACTTTCATCATCATTCAACACTTTCACCACACTCATACATAATCACTGTCTTTGCAGAGGAGCTCAGATACGACAGCTGAGAAAAGTCCCTCCCAGCTGTCACTATCTCATCCCCCTCCTTTAAAGTGCAGGCATTGTACTTCCCATTTCCAAGACTCAAGTCCAACTAAATCAATTAACTGGTTTCCCTGAATCCCTTCACAAAATGTTACCCTGCTCACACTCCAACAGATCGTCATGTCCCAAAAACCATTCGTCTCCATTCACTCCTATCTAACACGCTCACACATGCTTGCTGGAAGTCCAAGCCCTCGCCACAAAACCTCCTTTACCCCTTCCCTCCAACCTTTTCTAGGACGACCCCTACCCCGCCTTCCTTCCCCTACAGATTTATACGCTCTCCAAGTCATTCTACTTTGATCCATTTTCTCTAAATGACCAAACCACCTCAACAACCCCTCTTCAGCCCTCTGACAAATACTTTTAGTAACTCCACACCTTCTCCTAATTTCCACATTCCGAATTTTCTGCATAATATTTACACCACACATTGCCCGTAGACAGGACATCTAAACTGCCTCCAGCCTCCTCCTCGCTGCAGCATTTGCAACCCATGCTTCACACCCATATAAGAGTGTTGGTACCACTATACTTTCGTACATTCCCTTCTTTGCCTCCATGGATAACGATTTTTGTCTCCACACATACCTCAATGCACCACTCACCTTTTTTTCTTCATCAATTCTATGGTTAACCTCATCCTTCATACACCCATCCGCTGACACATCAACTCCCAAATACAGTGGAACCCCGACTTACGATGGTCCCCAATCTCACCCTTTTATGTAAGTTTATTTTTTTAAATGCTTTTGTAAGTGTAATTTTGGGGGTCTAAAAGGACTAGTCTATTTTACATCATTCCTTATGGGGATAAATTCGTTTGGTAATGGCACTTGAACAGCATTCTGTCGGGGTACCACTGTATCTGAAAACATTTACTTCTTCCATAATCCCTCTCTCCAATGTGATATCCAATTTTTCTTTATTTAAATCGTTTGATACCCTCATCACCTTACTCTTATCTATGTTCACTTTTAACTTTCTACCTTTACATACTCTCCCAAACTCGTCCACTAACCTTTGCAACTTTTCTTTAGAATCTCCCATAAGCACAGTATCATCAGCAAAAAGTAACTGTGTCAACTCCCATTTTGCATTTAATTCTCCATAATTTAATCCCACCCCTCTCCCCAACACCCTAGCATTTACTTCTTTTACAACCCCATCTATAAATATATTAAACAACAATGGTGACATTACACATCCCTGTCTAAGACCTACTTTTACCGGGAAGTAATCTCCCTCTCTCCTACACACCCTAACCTGAGCCTCACTATCCTCATAAAAACTCTCTACAGCCTTCAGTAACTTACTACCTATTCCATACACTTGCAACATTTGCCACATTGCTCCCCTATCCACTCTATCATATGCCTTTTCTAAATCCATAAATGCAATAAAACTTCTCTACCTTTATCTAAATACTGTTCACATATATGCTTCACTGTAAACACTTGATCTACACATCCCCTACCCACTCTAAAGCCTCCTTGCTCATCTGCAATCCTACTCTCTGTCTTACCTCTAATTCTTTCAATAATAACCCTGCCATACACTTTACCTGGTATACTCAGTAAACTTATTCCCTATAATTTTACACTCTCTTTATCCCCTTCCCTTTATATAAAGGAACTATACATGCTCTCTGCCAATCCCTAGGTACCTTCCCCTCTTTCATACATTTATTAATTAAACAAAAATACCAACCACTCCAGCACTATATCTCCCCCTGCTTTTAACATTTCTGTCATGATTCCGTCAATTCCAGCTGAGGTAATTATTATTATAATAAAAAAATTATTTTGAGGTAAAAGTTTCACAAACTCTTAAAAACGTATGTGAATGAACTAAAAGTGGACACATATTAATCACATTCATTTCGCCTGACCGAGTGATCGCCCACTACCTGTTCAGTTTTTTTTTTTTACCTTGTCTGAACTCCGTATCTCGTTCTCTCTCGTTTACTCTTCCATTAACTAGTTGGCTCTCATTGACTATGGCGTCTAAGCTTAGTTGTGATAAAAAGAGGAGTCATAAGCCTCTTACTTTAAGTGCCAAATTAGAAATGATTAAACTCAGTGAACTGACTTTTTTGGGTTATCCTAGATTCTCTACGCATATTCTGCTATGTATGATAATCTATGTAACTGTATTTGTGTATACCTGAATAAACTTACTAACAAGGTATATGTTGATCGCTGAGATAGCCATCAAATACAGTTACATAAAGCAGCATGTGTGTAGAGAACCCAGGATAACCCAAGAGTGTCAGCTAATACTCTTGCTAGGAGCTAATGCTGCTGGGGATTGCAAGTTAAAACCTATGATAATTTATCACTCAGAGAATCCTAGGGCCCTAAAGAACTATGCAAAAGGTAGCCTCCCTGTTTATTATAAATCCAATTCGAAAGCTTGGATGACTACTGATCTTTTCATAAATTGGTTCACTGACTATTTTAAGCCTACAGTTGAGGCTTACTGCAAGGAAAAGAAAATTCCTTTTAATGTTTTACTTGTTTTAGACAATACCCTGCCACTCACCTCTCACACATCAATGTTAATACTTTAAGGTAAGTAATAAATGTACTCTGTGTGTATCTTACTTTTTATTGTTTTTTTAATGCCTAGTGCTATTGCTAACTTAATATAATTTAGTGTAAGCTTGTTGTCTGGCATTTATATGCATTTAGAAGTGGAAAAAAATGGCGTTCTGCTTTTCGGTGATGTCTGCTTTAAGGCACTAGCCTGGAACCTAACCTGCCATATAAGTGGGGCCCCTACTGTACCACTGTATTACAATACAGTGGACCCCCGAGTTTCGGTCATAATTCATTCCAGAAGGCTATTCAAGTGCCATTACCGAACGAATTTGTTCCCTTAAGGAAAAATGTAAATTAGATTAGTCCTTTCAGACCCCCAAAAATACACATACAAAAGCACTTACAATATTAAACTTACATAATTGTTCGATTTCCGAGGTGACCGAAACTCAGGGGTCCACTGTATTGCATAACAGTAAATCTTCTATTTTTTGATGTGAATAAAAATCAAAATGAAATTTATGTTATTTTAGTGCCACGAATGTCTGCATTCTTTATTCTGAACCCTATTTTGAAATTGGAATATTTTGAACTTTGTGTGAAATTGGCCAAATTACCAATTTCCGATCACTTTATTGGGTAGTTAATATACTAGTTGACTTGGCAATTTCTCATGCTCAATACATAAAATGGAACACATACTAGCAAAATAGATAAGAATTTGGTCTAATGGAACAATGTAATTGGCTGAAAATAGGACTCAAAGTGGGCAGAATCACCAATGCGTAAATATCGCTGACAGCAAAATTCGCATAAATATCGCTGACATAACAAAATTCACATAAATATCACTGACACAGCAAAATTTGTGTAAATATTGCTGACACAGCAAAATTCATCAAATTTTGTACTTTTTGTTTTATTACCTTCAGAAAAAGATTCTCTACTATTTCATAAGAAAAAATATTGATTTTTCTTTTTTCTTTTTAAATTCTTGGACCCTGTGGGGAATTTTGAGATTGGAGGTCTGGACCCTCAAAGGGTTAAATGTCGTATATTACATGTATGTGTGGTATCCGGGCGAGCTACCATACCTACCATCTGACTTCCTACAATAAATACTACTCACCTCTCACCCTCGAAAGGTGTTTCTGGATCTGCAACAAGGATGTGGAACTATGGACAGATATCAGAAAGCACTCAGGAGGTTAATAAACAATAAGCATGAAAAAAAGAGGAACTATTGAATAGTCTACCCAGATATATAGAAATGGAAGATAGGAAGGGGTAAAGTCTACAACAGAATGACCAGTCTACAACAATTGAACCAAAATAAACAGTCATCCACTGGAAACACAGGAGTCAAAATAATTAGCTAACTCAGCCCCAGCCCGAACTTCCCCGACCCAGCCCAGCCATAGTGAAAAACCCGATTTGGGAAGACTC
>WNWK01022748.1:0-32029 GCA_009830355.1 Cherax destructor
TTCTCCTTCTGATGTGGCTGTACAGCAGCTTTGGGTCAGATTTGGCTTTCGCTGCTATGTCATTCTCGTACTGTCTTTGGGCCTCCCTTCTTACCTGTGCATATTCATTTCTGGCTCTACAACTGCTCTCCTTATTCTCCTGGGTCCTTTGCCTTCTGTACCTCTTCCATTCCCTGGCACACTTGGTTTTGGCTTCCCTGCACCTTTGGGTGAACCATGGGCTCATCCTGGCTTTTTCGCTTTTCCTGTTACCCTTGGGTATAAACCTCTCCTCAGCTTCCTTGCAAATTGTTGTCATATATTCCAGCATCTCGTCTACTGACTTCCCTGCCAGCTCTCTGTCCCACTGAACTCCGTACAGGAAGTTCTTCATGCCCACGTAGTCACCTTTCTTGTAGTTTGGCTTCATTCGATCAGCTGTTCCTGCTTCCCACTCCTCTTATAACTCTACTATGTATTCGAAGCTTAGAACCATATGATCACTGGCCCCAAGGGGGTTTCATGTGTGATGTCCTCAATATCTGCACTACTCAGGGTGAATACTAGGTCCAGTCTCGCTGGTTCGTCCTCTAACTCATTACAGTTGTGACCGGGTGTAGACTAGTAAATTGCTCATTGCTTTATAATTTGTTTATGACTGCAACCATGTATAAAAGTAAGTAAGTAAATTTATTTACTTACATGATTCATTACATTTGAAACTTGTGAGTTCATTACCTATGTACCTTGTTCAGCTATCAAAACTTTGGGGCCCAGTCTCTGGACCCATTATATACCTCTATAATCTGTAAATACCTTTGTAACTTGTCATGATTGTGACGAAATCTACCCGAGTTCATTACTTTTGTAACTTGCTCAGCTATCAAAACTTTGAGGCCCAGTCCCTGGACCCATTATGTACCTCTGTAATCTTTTGACTACCGCCCACAGGATGGGTATGGGGTGCATAATAAAGATATTAAACTAACATAGAGTAGTATACATACCAACAAGACGGACATATTTGTCCATCACGTCATCACTCCATCCAAGAATTAAATTTGACGTTTCTACACTCATATTTACACATGGCCTCTCTTCCCTGGTAGATCTGTTTGTGACTTTATAAAGCCTATTGTGTGGGCGAAACGTTGTTGAAGAAGGATTTATTTATATTGCATTTCTGTCTATTTTTCTTCGTGCCGCTGCTGTACCTGTTGTCTTAGCAGTAAATACGTACCTGGGTGTTACTGTTGTTGTTGTTGTTGTAGGTACGCCGGTATGTCCGGCCCGGGTCTTCTCCAAATGTTGACCCGGCCTTGGCCCCCTGGGTAGAGGGTGTCGATCATCTTCTTCTTTCTTCATTCTTCTTTTCTTGGGGCCCCCGGTGAGAGTGGGTGTTACTGGACACTTATAGGTGGCATCCTGGGGGACATATCTCGTAGCTCACAGTGTACATACTACCTGGAGTCTACCTGGACAGAATTCCAGGGGTCAACGCCCCCGCGGCCCGGTCAGTGACCAGGCCTCCTGTTGGACCAGAGCCTGATCAACCAGGCTGTTACTGCTGGCCACACGCAGTCCAACGTACGAACCACAGCCCGGCTGATCAGGTACCGACTTGAGGTGCTTGTCCAGTGCCTGCTTGAAGACAGCCAGGGTTTGTTAGTAACCCCTGATGTATGCTGGGAGGCAGTTGAACAATCTTGGGCCCTGACACTTATTGTGTTGTCCCTCAACGTGCTAGTGGCACCCCTGCTCTTCATTGGGGGGATGTTACATCGCCTGCCGAGTCTTTTGCTTTCGTAGGGAGTGATTTTTGTGTGCAAGTTTGGTACTAAGCCCTCGAGAATTTTCCATGTGTATATAATAATGTATCTCTCCCGCCTGCGTTCTAGAGAGTACAGGTTTAGGAACTTCAAGCGTTCCCAGTAGTTGAGGTGGTTTATCGCACTTATGCGTGCGGTGAAAGTTCTCTGCACATTTTCAAGGTCAGCAATTTCACCCGCCTTGAAAGGTGCAGTTAGTGTGCAGCAATATTCCAGCCTAGATAGAACAAGCGATCTGTAAAGTGTCAACATGGGCTTGGCATCCCTGGTTTTGAAGGATCTCATTATCCATCCTGTCATTTTTCGAGCAGATGCAATTGCTAATTTGTTATGGTCCTTGAAGGTGAGACCCTCTGACATAATCACTCCCAGGTCTTTGACATTAGTTTTTCGCTCTATTGTGTGGTTGGAATTAGTTTTGTACTCCGATGATATTTTAATTTCTTCACGTTTTCCGTATCTGAGTAATTGAAATTCCTCATCATTGAACTTCATATTGTTTTCTGCAGCCCATTTAAAGATTTGGTTTATGTCTGCTTGGAGTCTTGTAGTGTCTTCAACGGTGGACACTGTCATACAGATTCGGGTGTCATCTGCAAAGGAAGACACAGCACTGTGGCTTATATCCCTGTCAATGTCTGATTTGAGGATGAGGAATAGAATGGGAGCAAGTACTGTGCCTTGTGAAACAGAGCTTTTCACAGTAGCTGCCTCAGACTTTACTCTGTTGACTACTACTCTTTGTGTTCTACATGTTAGGAAATTATAGATCCATCTACCAACTTTTCCTGTTATTCCTTTATCACGCATTTTGTGTGCTATTACACCATGGTCACACTTGTCAAAGGCTTTTGCAAAATCTGTGTATATAACATCTGCATTCTGTTTATCTTCTAGAGCATCCAGGATCTTGTCGTAGTGGTCCAGTAGTTGGGACAGACAGGAGCGGCCTGCTCTAAACCCATGCTGTCCTGGGTTGTGCAATTGATGGGTATCAAGATGGATGGCGATCTTGCTTCTTAGAACCCTTTCAAAGATTTTTATGATATGGGACGTTAGCGCAATTGGTCTGTAGTTCTTTGCTATTGCTTTACTGCCCCCTTTGTGGAGCGGGGCTATGTCTGTTGTTTTAGTAGCTGCGGGACGATCCCAGTGTCCATGCTCCCTCTCCATAGGATTTTAAAAGCATGTGATAGGGGCTTCTTGCAGTTCTTGATGAACACGGAGTTCCATGAGTCTGGGCCTGGAGCGGAGTGCATGGGCATGTCATTTATTGCATTTTCGAAGTCATTTGGCGTCGTATTGATGTCAGAAAGGCATGCGTCTGTCAAGTTCTGTGGCACTCTCATAAAAAAATCATTTAGGTTTTCGATTTTCAGTCTGGTTAGTGGCTCGCTAAAGACTGAGTCATACTGGGATTTAAGTAAAAGTTGCTGTCATCTGTGTAGGACCCATCCCGTTTAAGTAGGGCCCAATACTGGTTGTTGTTCTCGACTTTGATTTTGCATGGGAAAAGAAATACTTAGGGTTTCTTTCAATTTCATTTATGGCTTTTAGTTCTTCCCGTGTCTCTTGATTCCTGTAAGATTCCTCTAGTTTTAATTCGATGTTTGCTATTTCTCTGACTAGTGTCTCCCTACGTATTTCAGAGATTTTGGCCTCCTGTAGCCGCTCAGTTATTCTTTGCCTTCGCCTGTATAGGAGCGCTCTCTCTTTCTAGTTTGCATTTTCTCTCCTTTTCCTTAAGGGAATTTGCTTTGAGCAAACCTCAAGTACCACAGAGTTAATTTGTTCTAGACATAGGTTGGGATCCGTGATGCTTAGGCAATCTTCCCAGTTTATATCATTTAGGACTTGGTTTACTTGGTCCCACCTTATGTTTTTTTTATTGAAGTTGAATTTGGAGAAAGCTCCCTCATGGCTGATCACATTTTGTTGATCTGGGGCTCCCCGCATGCATGTCTGGACCTCTTATGTTGTGATCTGAGTATTTTTGTTTTTGATATGATGACATTTCGTATCAGATCATCATTGTTGGTAAAGATGAGGTCCAGCGTTTTTCCTCTAATCTTGTGGGCTCTACTTTTGCTGGTTTAAGGTGAACTTGGTGCAGAGTTTTAAAAAGTTAATGCATGTGTATTTTCATCTGAGCTGCCTCCTGGTGTTTTCTGCTACCAATTTTTTTGCAATGTTCCTCCATTTTAGGTCCGGGTTGAAACCCCCCCAGTAGCAAGATTTTGGGGGGGAAGGGCTGAAATTTTCCAGACATTGGTCATTTTTAGGTTTTCCTAAATTGTTGGGACGTTGCATCGGGGCTTAGACAACCACGATGACCGGGTTTTTGTTTCCCCCTCGACTTATTGCTAATACTTCAACTACATCATTTGAGGATTTAGTAGTTCTGAACATATAAGTGACTCTGTGATATACAGGTCACCCCCCCCCTTTTTTTTGCCTGTTCACTCTGTCACACCTGTATGGTTTTTACCCCGGGACCCATATTTCATTGCCCAAAGTGATTCTTATGTGGGTCTTGAAAGCCGCAAACATGGTTTTCTCTTAAGCAGTCCATGAAAAAAAGGTACCTTGTTTTTTGGGCTGGTTTAGACCCTGTATATTAGCAAAGATGAATGTAGGTGGATTGGTGGTATTGGTGGTATGAGCGGGGGTCTTTTTCCGGGCCCTTTTAATATCTGTTGTAATGGAGGGGAGGCCACTGACTGTGATTCCATTTCCAGAAAGGGATTCGTTTGTACAAATTCTGTCATTTCCTGCCAGTTTTTTTCCTTCCTGGCACTAAAAACCTCTCTCCGGAGGGGCTGTGGCTACCCTGTTTTTTGCCATGGTCTGGATGTTCTGTGTCGCCTGTACCTTGGTGATATGCCCGGCCAAAAAAGTTATTGCACTGTCTTTCCTGAATTGGGTGTGTGGCACATTTGATGAAAAACTTACAGGACGGAGGTTGCATTTGGGCCCGTTTTCATATGGGAACGGCATTTTTTGGGGTATTTATAATGAGTCCCATCTGATTTCCCAGATTTTCCATGCCTGCAGATACCCAAATGCATAATATTCACATAGGCCTGGTTTCCGTGCCCTGGTTTTTTTTGACTGTGTTCCCATTGGTGGGTGTGTTCCTGTCTCATGTCTGTCTTCGTTACTATTGCTAACAATGGAGCCTTTTAACTGTTTCCCGGTAATTTATCTTCAGTATTTCCTGGGTATCCCCCTTTTTTACTATTTACCGTGTTATTGCTAGTTTGTAACACTGTTTTGTGTGTGCTTATTACACCTTTTCCATCATTTATTTTCCCAGAGCTACTGTCCCTTTTCAGGTCACCATCTTTTTTCTCCATTCTTAAATTTTCTAGCTACCATTTCAACATCTGTACCGGGGTGTAGCACCATCGGCCCTGATTTTTAGGCTTGGGAGGGAGTGACTTCCAGGACTTTGAACTCTGCTTGGAGACCACTGTGGCCAGGTTGTGTCCAACAGAGGGATTTTGAAGGATTTCAGGCTGATGACCCTGTGCCTGTTGTGGAAGATATTGTGACATTGGGGAACAGCCTGGGGTTGGAGGTGAGTGGTGAGGATGTGGAAGAGTTGGTGCAGGACCACAGAGTAGAGCTAACCACTGAAGAGCTGCAAGAGCTGGAACTGGAACTTCATCAGACCAAAGTTGAGGCTATTGGTTCAGAAAAGGAGGAGGAGGAAAAGGAAGAGAAGGAGGTGCCTTCTGCAGAGATTAAGGAAATTTGTTCTATGTGGAGTAAGGTCCAGACATTTGTTGAAAAACACCATCCTGACAAGCTGAAACAAGCCATATCTGCAACATGTTTAGTGACAAAACCTTGTTCCATTTCAGGGAAATGTTAAAGAGGCTCCAGAAACAGAGGACTGTGGACAGTTATTTTGTGCGACAGGGTTCTAGTGACTCTCAAGCTGGTCCTAGTGGCATTAAAAGAAAAAGAAGGGAAGTAACCCCAGAGAGGGACTTGTTACCTGAAGTCCTTTTGGAGTGGGATTTCCCTTCCCAAAACTAACTCCTCCCTAGTCTTCAATAAAGGTATGTAATATTGATTTAATTGTTAAAAAAAATTTTTTTTTGTGAATATTTTTCTCTGGAACGGATTAATTGTATTTACATTAATTCTTATGGGGAATATTATTTCGGTCAAAGGTCTAGCTCCTGGAACGGATTATGGCTGCTAACCGAGGGTCCACTGTATGTATTATCAAATACAGTGGACCCTCGGTTTTCGTTCACCTCCAAACTCGAACAATTATGTAAGTGTATTTTCGTAAGTGCTTTTGTAAGTGTATTTTTGGGGGTCTGAAATGACTAATCTAATTTACATTTGTCCTTATGGGAACAAATTCGTTCGGTAACGGCACTCAAACAGCATTCTGGAAAGAGTTTTCAACGAAAACCGAGGGTCCACTGTACCATAATTGCTTAAAATTTATTTAAAGCCAATTTTACTTTTGTACAATTAATCTCTATATTCTCCTATAATAGTTCTTTACAATCAATTAATTTACATTGCCTTTTATAAATCCTAAAATCACAACCAGTGCAATATTGAATGCAAATAATTGTTCCACAATTATTTAATACTAGTTAAACTAATTATTCCAACCAGTTCAATTAGCCAGTTAAATAGTAAATCATCAACATTGTAAAAATATCCTATATCTCTGTGACTATTGTTCAAAATTAATTAATCAAGTATCATATTATTAAGTTTAGCATATTACTTTGATCTTAAAAATCTAGTTCTAGGATCACTCTCATATATAAACATTTGTTAAAATAATTAAGGTGCTAACTCAGGTGCTATAGTGTTTTAGATTCTTTTTAGCTGTAAATTGACTTCCATAGTTCATTTATTCATTTTTGTAAACATATCGAACGATCAATTCACATGAAAAGAACTCTTATTACATTGTTCTATTCTTAAGTCTAATTATAGAATCACACTAAATCTTATGATTCCAAACATTTATCCTGATATCAACCTCTTATTAAATGACTTAAACGAACCTAACAACAACTGTAATTATTACACAGCAGAACAAGCAAAAACACTACTCAAACCCAACAATAACATAACTATCTGTAACTACAATGTCAGATCTTTAAGCAAACATTTTGACGACCTCACTGCATTATTAAACTCACTGCAGGCCAGTATGTCCATCATTGCTCTCACTGAAACCTGGCTAAAGCCTAATACTAATACTACAGATATCTATGCCATTCCTGGTTACACAGCCATACACAATTGTAGGCCAGACCAACAAGGGGTGGCACTGTTATATTCTACTCAGACCAGCTTGAATGTGTCAACAATACTTGCACAAGAGATGAACATGGAGAATATATAATAGCTAAGTTTAAATCCAAATACTGTACCTACAAAAACCTCTCACAATGATAAACATGTAGTATAGAGTACCACAGTCAAATATTAACCAATTTAGTGAAAAATTAGGAAGTATGATTACTGATGCACACATCAAGATCAGGACCCACAAGTAACTGAATTCACAAAAATTATGAGCAACTGCTTGCTGCTACCAACAGTAACAAAACCTACAAGAATCTCTGAGACTTGTGCCTCCCTATTAGACCACATCTGGACTAACACCATATCCCCTTTAAAATCAGGCATAATCACAGATAATACCACAGACCACTACCCTACCTTTCTCATAACCAACCTCGGTAAATTACCCCTAGAGACTACTAAAGTTACCTTCAGACTTCATAATTAATAACTTCATAACAGCTGTGACAAACATCGACTGGCAAACAGAGATAGACATCTATACAGATACTGACATATGTATTAATAATTTTCTTAAAAAAAAAACAATACCTCTATAATATGCATTGCCCTAGAAAAACTAAACAGATCACAGCAAAGAGAGTAAACAGACCCTGGCTAACACCCAGCATTCTCAAATCTATTAATATAAAACACCTATATGAAAAACAGTATAGAATGGGTCAAATAACAAGAGACCAAACAAAACATTACTCATCAAACCTAACCAGCCTGATAAGAAGGTCAAAAAAATTGTATTATGAGAACAGATTACACAACTTAAAAGGTGATATAAAAAAGTCCTGGAAAACCCTATCTGAAATTCTAGAAACCAAAAAGATATCCAGTAACAGAACAATCAAACTAACAAAACTAGAAGAACCCCTACTCCCACTGACTGAAACAGCAAACAGACTCAATGATTTCTTCTCCACCACAGGAAAAAAGCTGGCAAGCAAAATCTCAAGTTCAACCACTCCACCTAACGACTACTTCACTGGCACCTACCCGAATACACTATTCTTAGCTCTGACCAACCCAATAGAAGTTTCACTTGTAATCAACACATTAAAAAACAAGGCAGGAGATCTAAATAACTTACCACCATTGATATACAAAAAAGCTTCTCAAGATCGGTCACCAATTATTGCAACACTCTTTAACAAATCCATAGAATCCTCCACCTTCCCATCAATACTCAGAATAGAGAGGGTTACCCCCATACATAAAGGAGATCAAACAGACCTGAATAACTATAGGCCGATATCTAACCTACCTCTTCTGTCCAAAATCTTTGAAAAATTAATTCATAGACAGATCTATTCCTACCTCATCTCCAACTACGTACTCCACCACTGTCAGTTTGGATTCAGGCCTAATAAAAACACAAATGATGCTATTATGCACATGCTAGAAATAATATACACCGCTCTTGAGAAAAAAGAAATCCCATTGGGAATCTTCATTGATTTACGTAAAGCTTTTGATACAGTTGACCATGATCTGTTACATGTAAAATTATCACTATGGTATAGGAGGGCACTCCCTCAACTACCTAAAATCATACCTTAGCAACAGAAGCCAATATGTGTACACAAATGGAGCTAGCTCTACCATGCAAACTATTACAGCTGGTGTCCCACAGGGAAGTGTTCTTGGCCCACTTCTCTTTCTCATTTACATAAACAACCTACCAAATGCATCTCAACTACTGAAACCCATACTATTTCCAGATGACACCACATACGTTATCTCTCACCCAAGCCCAGACATACTAGCCAACACTGTAAATCCTGAATTGCAGAACATATCTACCTGGATGATGACTAACAAGCTTACTCTCAATATTGATAAAACCTATTTCATTCAGTTTGGAAACAGAGTTACAAATGTATCACTTAACATAATGAAAAACGGGTCCCTTGTCACAAAACTCACAGAGGGAAAATTCTTAGGAATCCATCTTGACAGTGGCCTCAAATTCCAAACACATATAGTACAACAAATTTCTAAGAAAGTCTCCAAGACCATAGGAATAATATCCAAGATACGGTACTATGTTCCAAAACCAGCTCTTCTTACCCTATATCACTCACTCATTTACCACTACCTCACCTATGGAATCTGCGCATGGGGCTCAACAACAATAACTCATCTCAGATCATTAATAACAGAACAAAAGGATGCAGTCAGAATGATAACAAATTCCCACTCCAGACAACATACTCCACCATTATTCAAAAATCTAAACTTACTCACCATACAAGACATCCATACTTTTTACCATGCCTATTACATACATGGAACACTAAACTCAAATACAGTGGTACCTCGACTTATGAGCTTAATTCGTTTCAGAAGGCTGTTTGAGTGCTGATACCAAACGAATTTGTTCCCATAAGGAATAATGTAAATTAGATTAATCTGTTTCAGACCCCCCAAAATTACGCTTACAAAAGCACTTACAGAAATACAATTACATAATTGTTCTAGTTGGGAGCTGCTCGTAAGTCGAGGTACCACTGTATTAACCCACCACTCAAACTTCTCCTTACCAACCTTAACAAGACACATGACCATAACACAAGGCACAGATCACTCTTCGATGTTCCCTGTGTCCATCTAACACTATGTAAAAACTCAGTGCACATTAAAGGCCCAAAAATTTGGAATTCATTACCTGTGATTGCCAAAGAAACCCTGCCTGTACCTTAATTCAAAACACTGCTGAAAAACCACCTACTCACCCAAAACTAAATACACAATATTTAACATTACCTACAAAGTTAATTAATCACTTAAATGTATAACCCTATTATAAATAATGCATACTTAGCTAACTTTGTTTCTATAGCATTAACAAATAAAATAATCCATTCTCTTGTACTCTTGTACTTTTTGTATACCTGGAGTATACCTGGAGAGAGTTCCAGGGGTCAACGCCCCTGTGGCCCGGTCTGTGACCAGGCCTCATGTTGGATCAGAGCCTGATCAACCAGGCTGTTTCTGTTGGCCGCACGCAGTCCAACGTACGAACCACAGCCTGGCTGGTCAGGTACCGACTTTAGGTGCCTGTTCAGTGCCTGCTTGAAGACAGCCAGGGGTCAGTTGGTAATCCCCTTGATGTATGCTGGGAGGTAGCTGAACAGTCTTGGGCCCCTGACACTTATTGTGTTGTCTCTCAACGTGCTAGTGGCACCCCTGCTTTTCATTGGGGGGATTTTACATCGCCTGCCGAGTCTTTTGCTTTCGTAGGAAGTGACTCTCGTGTGCAAGTTTGGTACTAATCCCTCGAGAATTTTCCACGTGTATATAATAATGTATCTCTCCCGCCTGCATTCTAAGGAGTACAGGTTTAGGAACTTCAAGCGTTCCCAGTAATTGAGGTGGTTTATCGCAGTTATGCGTGCCGTGAAGGTTCTCTGCACATTTTCTAGGTCAGCAGTTTCACCTGCCTTGAAAGGTGGATAGAACAAGCTACCGGAAAAGTGTCAACATGGGCTTGGCATCCCTGGTTTTGAAGGTTCTCATTATCCATTCTGTCATTTTTCTAGCAGATGCAATTGCTATGGTGTTATGGTCCTTTAAGGTGAGATCCTCTGACATGATCACTCCCAGGTCTTTGACATTAGTTTTTCGCTCTATTTTGTGGTTGGAATTTGTTTTGTACTCCGATGAGATTTTAATTTCTTCACGTTTTCCATATCTGAGTAATTGAAATTTCTCATCATTGAACTTCATATTGTTTTCTGCATGACTCATGAAATCGTAATGACCGCGGGTTCGACCCCACCCGTGGTATGGTTTGTTTGCAATCGTGTCATTACGATTTCGTGAGTCATGTTGACGGCTTTGAGGGGGACTTGAGCTAGAGTTCGTCACGGCCATGCTAGCTGGAGGTTCGTCTGTAAAAACTTGCATTTGTGGACACAGTGGTGTCTATGCTAACTTTCCTATGGTGTAGAAATATACCTAGTTGGATGAATCTTATTGAAGTTAGCTGGCTCAGTGGCTTACGCGACGGTCTGGAGTTCTGAGACTCTCTGACCGCGGGTTCGAACCCCACCCGTGGTATGGTTTGATATCATTTTGAATAGAGGCATAAATGTGGAAAGAGTGTGATTAAGAGAATCTTTACAATTACTTATCAGGTCAATAAATGTCCCAAAAGAAGAATTATTTTAATCTTTAATAATTAACGTGTCAGCCTTGCTCCGTGTTTTTTTGTGTTTTTCGCGGTCTCTTTTACGTGCTAGAACTTTAAAACTGTGCTAGTGATCTTATAAGGTACATCCCTCCAGTGATCTTATAAGGTACATCCCTCCAGTGATCTTATAAGGTACATTCCTCCAGTGCTCGGAACTAATCAGGCAGAAAACAGTTATACTGAGTCCAAAAAAAAGGGAATTAGTGTGCAAGAACATAGCAGAGCCATACTCCTAGAGGGAAATTTAGGCTTAAGTGCCGTGTGAAATAACAAAAGAGAACAAATATTTGTCAGAGGAAGGAAAGTCTCCCTGAAAATAGGGTGTAGATATAACTGTTATAGTGAATATCACAGTGGTGCCGTAGTATACAGATAAGTTAATAAATGTTAAAGTGAAGTGTTAGGCCTAACGAGTTTCGTGTTTGAAATCAGTTGCCAGCAGTCGTCGGGTCCTTACCACGCAGGTCAGCTGTATTAATAATTTTAAACTGCTAGTGTACCTGACCAAAATCTAGTGATTACATTGATATAAAAGAATCTTGAAAAAATACGTAACTTGTCCAGCTCGGAAAAATACGATAAACAGTGTCGAGTTGTGAGTTGTCAGTGAACGATTTCAACAACATAAGACCGTATATCATCCAGTCAACCATAGTGGAAACAGCAGTGTTGTGGTGGAGGTAGAAGAAAACTAGAAAAACTAAACCCAGTACAGTGATCCATAAGTGCCTAAAACCCCAGGTGGTAAACCAGGGTGAGGTTAACCAGGGTGCCAGAAGTAAACAGGGTGCCAGAGGTAAACCAAGGTGCCAGAGGTACGGCCGTTCGTCATAGTAGGAGCTGCCAGAAGCACCGGATTTTTTTCTCCAACACGCAAGTTATACTTTTTGTATCAAACTGATCATTATTACTCTATTTAATCATCTTCCAGTGTTGTGTCTCGTGTAACCCAAATAATCCCTACAGGATCCATAAAATAAGTGTTACTGGATTTCGTCAGATCCAAAAAATAAGGGAACCAATAACCATATTCAAAACTGGTATCCTCGTCCGGATTCAAGGATTCAATAAGCGGACGGGGTTTAGGTGGCTAGAGCTCTTGCTTCACACACGGAGGGCCCGGGTTCGATTTCCAGCGGGTAGAAACATTTCAACGTGTTTCCTTACACCTGTTGTCATGTTCACCTAGCAGCAAATAGGTACCTGGGTTGTTAGTCGACTGGTGTGGCTCGCATCCTGGGGGACAAGATTAAGGAGCCCAATGGAAATATGACAGACAGTCCTCGATGACACACTGACTTTCTTGGGTTATCCTAGGTGGCTAACCTTCCGGGGTTAAAAAGCCGAAGAAATCTTATCTTATCTTAATAACTTAAAGCGGTAAGATTGTCCCAAACACTTACACATGCAAATAAAATAGATACGATACAAATATATGGATCACTACTTCAGGGAAGCTATTAGTAGAATATACAGTAAAACAACCAACAAAATCAATCATGAAAACATGTGCATTATGCAATCAAACAAACAAACGTTCCACTGGATGGATTACATGCATCTTCTGTGGTAAATGGAGCCACGCCCCTTGTGCAGGCATTCAGGAATCAATTACACAAGATATTAAACCAGGTAAGTGTTTTTCGGTATGCCCAAATGAGACTGAACTGTGGAATAAAATCACATTGATGTTAAAAGATGACAGCATCAAATTGGCATTCATAAAAAAACATGACAGCATTCTATAACAGTTGGGAAAGTAAAAAATCTGGGCCACATGGTGCTATTGCCCCTGGAACAGATGTTGCCCTGGTAGACAGTAACTGTAAGAATGGAGAAATAAATGATGGTAACCTGAAGGGAGACAGGAGCTCCAGTGGGGAAACAGGTGTAGACAAGGACAGAAAAACCAATGTTACAAACTAGCATTACCATGGTAGATAGTAAACAGGGGATTGCCCTGGGAAATACTGAAGATAAATTTCCAGAAACGGATGAAGGCTCCAGTGTTAGCACTAGTTCCGAAGATAGAAAGGAGACAGGAACACACCCACCAATAGGGAATACAATGGGGAACACAGTCACAAAAAAACAGGGCAAACGGAAACCAGGCCTATGTGAATATTATGCACTTGGTATCTGCAAGCATTGAATATCTGGGAAATCAGATGTGACATGCAATTATGATCACCCCAGAAAATACCATGCCCATATGAAAACAGGAAAATGCAACCTCGCATCCTGTAAGCTTTTCCACCCTGAAATGTGCCACTAATCAATTCAGGAAAGACAGTGCTATAACCTATATTGCCAGGCATACCACCTAAAGGGTACAAGACGACAGAGAAAATCCAGACAATGGCAAAAGCTGGGTAGCCACAGCCACTCCGGAGAGGGAGGTTTTTTAGTGCCAGGAAGGAAAAAAAGCTGGCAGGAAATGACAGAAATCGTACACCAACTGCAATCATTTCTGGAGTGGAATCAGAGTCAATGGCCTCCACTCCAACACAACAGATATTAGTGCCAGGAAAAAGACCTTCCCCATACCACCAATACCACCAATCCAACGACATTCATCTTTGCAAATATACAGGGTCTAAAGCCAGCAACAAACAACAAGATACCTTACATCCGTGGACTGCTTACAGAGTCAAATGCAATGTTTGCGGCTTTCACAGAGACCCACATAAAGGATCACTTGGACAATGAAATATGGATCCCTGGCAACAACTTATACAGATGTGACAGAGTGAACAGGCAAAAAGGGGGGGTTGGTCTGTATATCACAGAGTCACTTATATGTTCAGAACTACTAAATGCCTCAAATGATGTAGTTGAAGTATTAGCAATAAAGATCGAGAATCAAAACCTGGTCATCATAGTTGTATACAAGCCTCCGGATGCAACGTCCCAACAATTCCTGGAACAGCTTCTGAAAATTGACCACTGTCTGGAAAATCTTCCAGCTCCTGCCCCCAACATCTTACTCCTGGGGGATTTCAACATAAGGCACCTAAAATTGAGGAATATTGCAAACAATGTGGTAGCAGAGATAACACCAGGAGGCAGCTTAGATGAAAACTTGCACACACATGAACTTTTAAATATCTGCACCAAATTCACCTTAAACCAGCAAATAGTAGAGCCTACTACCTGGAGTCTACCTGGAGAGAATTCCAGGGGTCAACGCCCCCGCGGCCCGGTCTGTGACCAGGCCTCCTGTTGGACCAGAGCCTGATCAACCAGGCTGTTACTGCTGGCCGCACGCAGTCCAACGTACGAACCACAGCCCGGCTGATCAGGTACCGACTTGAGGTGCCTGTCCAGTGCCTGCTTGAAGACAGCCAGGGGCTTGTTGGTAATCCCCCTGATGTATGCTGGGAGGCAGTTGAACAATCTTGGGCCCCTGACACTTATTGTGTTGTCCCTCAACGTGCTAGTAGCACCCCTGCTCTTCAATGGGGGGATGTTACATCACCTGCCGAGTCTTTTGCTTTCATAGGGAGTGATTTTTGTGGGCAAGTTTGGTACTAAGCCCTCGAGAATTTTCCATGTGTATATAATAATGTATCTCTCCCGCCTGCGTTCTAGAGAGTACAGGTTTAGGAACTTCAAGCGTTCCCAGTAGTTGAGGTGGTTTATCGCACTTATGCGTGCGGTGAAGGTTCTCTGCACATTTTCAAGGTCAGCAATTTCACCCGCCTTGAAAGGTGCAGTTAGTGTGCAGCAATATTCCAGCCTAGATCGAACAAGCGATCTGTAAAGTGTCAACATGGGCTTGGCATCCCTTTTTTTGAAGGTTCTCATTATCCATCCTGTCATTTTTCGAGCAGATGCAATTGCTACATTGTTATGGTCCTTGAAGGTGAGATCCTCTGACATGATCACTCCCAGGTCTTTGACATTAGTTTTTCGCTCTATTGTGTGGTTGGAATTAGTTTTGTACTCCGATGAGATTTTAATTTCTTCACGTTTTCCGTATCTGAGTAATTGAAATTTCTCATCATTGAACTTCATATTGTTTTCTGCAGCCCATTTAAAGATTTGGTTTATGTCTGCTTGGAGTCTTGCAGTGTCTTCAACGGTGGGCACTGTCATACAGATTCGGGTGTCATCTGCAAAGGAAGACACAGCACTGTGGCTTATATCCCTGTCAATGTCTGATATGAGGATGAGGAATAGGATGGGAGCAAGTACTGTGCCTTGTGGAACAGAGCTTTTCACAGTAGCTGCCTCAGACTTTACTCTGTTGACTACTACTCTTTGTGTTCTACATGTTAGGAAATTATAGATCCATCTACCAACTTTTCCTGTTATTCCTTTATCACGCATTTTGTGTGCTATTACACCATGGTCACACTTGTCAAAGGCTTTTGCAAAATCTGTGTATATAACATCTGCATTCTGTTTATCTTCTAGAGCATCCAGGACCTTGTCGTAGTGGTCCAGTAGTTGGGACAGACAGGAGCGGCCTGCTCTAAACCCATGCTGTCCTGGGTTGTGCAATTGATGGGTTTCAAGATGGGTGGCGATCTTGCTTCTTAGAACCCTTTCAAAGATTTTTATGATAAGGGACGTTAGCGCAATTGGTCTGTAGTTCTTTGCTATTGCTTTACTGCCCCCTTTGTGGAGCGGTAAACCACCTCAATTACTGGGAACGCTTGAAGTTCCTAAACCTGTACTCCCTAGAACGCAGGCGGGAGAGATACATTATTATATACACGTGGAAAATTCTCGAGGGATTAGTACCAAACTTGCACAGCAGTCACTCCCTACGAAAGCAAAAGACTCGGCAGGCGATTTAGCATCCCCCCAATAAAAAGCAGGGGTGCCACTGGCACGTTGAGAGACAACACAATAAGTGTCAGGGGCCCAAGACTGTTCAACTGCCTCCCAGCATACATCAGGGGGATTACCAACAAACCACTGGCTGTCTTCAAGCAGGCACTGGACAGGCACCTAAAGTCGGTACCTGACCAGCCAGGCTGTGGTTCGTATGTTGGACTGCGTGCGGCCACCAGTAACAGCCTGGTTGATCAGGCTCTGATCCAACATGAGGCCTGGTCACAGACCGTAACGCAGGGTCGTTGATCCCTGGAACTCTCTCCAGGTAAACTCCAGGAAGTAGATTTAATGTGATAAGTATACAGCAACATCCAGCATTGCCAGTGGTAAAGGTTAATTAATGGTGGTATTAAACATTTAATTTCAAAGAAACACGTTAAACCTGTAGGGGTCATACAGTGACTAGGGTAATGGGAGGCATCTAGATTGGATTAAAGGAAGGGAAAGACAGGTCCAGTTCTTTGCATCAAGCGCCATTCACCAGAATTAAGGAACCACGAAGAAACCAAAATCTGCTGATTAAATAGCTTTCTCAACTAAAACAGCTAGAAATTAATTAAATCTAGATACTTAGTGCTAAACAGTATAACCAAAACTATCACTCCATTTAGAATTACTATCAATGTTAAATGTGAAAGTAAGCGGCAGCAGCAGCAAGGTGTTTGCTCCTCTGTTTTACAATCAATAGAGGATACCATCAACCCTATAATGGCCTAGCAAAGATGCACATAACACTAATGAGATAAATCAGTTGCAGAAATCACCTTAACCACCCAAATCCATGCAATAACACCAACCAAGAAGGTTTGTTGTCACCCCACTGCCAAACGAAGTGAATCTTCTCAACATCTGCCCACTACCCATACTCAACAAACCACCTAAACCTACTGTCAATGGCCAGGGGTCAGGCCAACAGAAGAAAATTCAGTAAACAAGCCAGGACTCGCAACACACGTGAGGAGAACATTAATATTAGTACAGCGTCTTCTCCTCCCAGCAAGAAGGACGCAACCCTCACCACTCACTGCTGCCCTCACAACTCTCACCAAATGTCAAAAAACATGGCTACCACCCCAAGCAAAGATAACTCCTTCTTTGGATTCAACAAACTGAAGATGTAAGACCTGGTGATGGCTAAATTCTTCCAGATACAGGAACAAAAAATCACCACATTAACTCGAGAATTGCAGGAATTAAGAACATCAAATGACACACTCACCCAAGAAGTACAGCAGATAAAACCTGGCTGTTGGGAAGAATTATAACTTTGTTAGGAGTGGTGTTCATGCGTGGAGAATTAATGATCTGAAGAGCTCTTTTCTTGCAATCTTTGATGAAAAAAGAAGGAAATTGTAAATCAGTGAAGGTTTGGTGAATGTATGTACATTCCTCGTCAAGAAACCCAGGACTACAAATTCAGTCAAGATACTAAGACCAAAAGAGGCATCATCATCAGATTTTTCCTAAGAGCTTACCGAATTTGTAGTCCTGAGTTTCTTGACGAGGAATGTACATACATTCACCAAACCTTCACTGATTTACAATTTCCTTACTTTTTCATCAAAGATTGCAAGAAAAGAGCTCTTCAGATCATTAATTCTCCACGCATGAACACCACTCCTAACAAAGTTATAATTCTTCCCAACACCAGGTTGCATCAAACATTTCTAAAGTACTTGCACAAGCTAACACTAGAGTTGCCATCGCTTCCAACACTTCTATGAAGGATCTAACCAGGACAAAATCCAAGCACCATGAACCAGTCAACGCAGGGGTTTACACTATACCCTGTGGAGGCTGCGACAGAATTTATGTAGGAGAAACAGCAAGAAACTTCGAAACACACCTCAATGAACACATTAATGCATGTAGGAACGATAACCTGAACAACGCCTGCGTACAACACCGAAATTCCACCAATCATCTCATGAAATTCAAAGACGCCCGATTAGTAATCAAAGAAACTAATTTCCGCAGACGCAAATGCCTTGAATCAGCACTTATCGCTGTTTCTAACACAAACAAAACAAAGGCAGCTTCACCATCTCTGAAGTCTTAGCAAGAATCCTCCTGAAAACAGTAAACCCTACCATCATATAGTCTCTCCTGCTAATACTACACAAGCACATCGCATATGTGGAGCACTGCTACAGGCCTTCTCTATTCCAACCTCCAACAGAAATATTGCCTAACCTATATGACATGCCCATGCACTCCGCTCCAGGCCCAGACTCGTGGAACTCCGTGTTCATCAAGAACTGCATCCTATGGAGAGGGAGTTACTAAAAACAACAGACATAGCCCCACTCCACAAAGGGGGCAGTAAAGCAATAGCAAAGAACTACAGACCAATAGCGCTAACGTCCCATATCATAAAAATCTTTGAAAGGGTTCTAAGAAGCAAGATCGCCACTCATCTTGATACCCATCAATTGCACAACCCAGGGCAGCATGAGTTTAGAGCAGGCCGCTCCTGTCTGTCCCAACTACTGGACCACTACGACAAGGTCCTGGATGCTCTAGAAGACAAACAGAATGCAGATGTTATATACACAGACTTTGCAAAAGCCTTTGACAAGTGTGACCATGGTGTAATAGCACACAAAATGCGTGATAAAGGAATAACAGGAAAAGTTGGTAGATGGATCTATAATTTCCTAACAAGTAGAACACAAAGAGTAGTAGTCAACAGAGTAAAGTCTGAGGCAGCTACTGTGAAAAGCTCTGTTCCACAAGGCACAGTACTCGCTCCCATCCTGTTCCTCATCCTCATATCGGACATAGACAGGGATATAAGCCACAGTGCCGTGTCTTCCTTTGCAGATGACACCCGAATCTGTATGACAGTGTCCACCGTTGAAGACACTGCAAGACTCCAAGCAGACATAAACCAAATCTTTAAATGGGCTGCAGAAAACAATATGAAGTTCAATGATGAGAAATTTCAATTACTCAGATACGGAAAACGTGAAGAAATTATAATCTCATCGGAGTACAAAACTAATTCCAACCACACAATAGAGCGAAAAACTAATGTCAAAGACCTGGGAGTGATCATGTCAGAGGATCTCACCTTCAAGGACCATAACACCGTAGCAATCGCATCTGCTAGAAAAATGACAGGATGGATAATGATGGATAAGCAGGAAAAAAAAGTGCTATTAAAATTCAACACTAGCTTACAAAGAAATAACCTGTTAAAAACATCCATATCTATGAAATCTAAGGTATATATCAACAAGTGCCTTACCAAAACAAGACAAAACCTACTCTATCGATTAAGAAAACTCCGATAAAAACCATACCTATTACAATGATCCTAAACTTCGAATATTGAAACGTACTGCTCGCAGACTAGGTCTAGCCTATAGAAAACATCGTACCCCTGGAATGCTGAGGCTCTTCCAAACTGCCCTTGCTGCTGCCAGAGAGTGTAATACAGAGCTGTGGCAAACAGACTGGGAACAATTTGTCAATGGACTCAATGCTCATACCCCTCTTAGCCGGGCATAGAGGGACATAAACAGAATTAAGGGTAACAGAACTGGTCAGATTGCTCACCCTCATCCCTTACATAGGGCGAAAGAGTTAGTGCTTGGGCTGCCACAGGGAGGTGTGCTCAGTCCCACTCTATTCAATATTCTAATTAATGCTTTACTTAATGTTATGCCTAGCCAGCCCCATCATTATATGATTAGTTTTGCTGATGATATAATGATTCACACCACCGGATTCTCCAACACCCAAAACATCCTTAACCATGTACTAGCCTCGTGTCAGGACCTGGGGTTGATAATCTTTACTGATAAAACAAAGATACTCAATAGGAGTCCTCCTCGGCAGAGAGGCACAGTTCGCCAGATCCAGTTGCATGATGGGTCTCTTCTAGAATATGAAAAGAGATACAGGTATCTAGGTTTTGAGGTCCCACTACTTGGACCTGTTGTAACGAGACTTTGTCGTCAATACAAAGAAAGGCTGAAAGCACTTAGAGTTGTGGCAGGGTTTCACCCCAGGTATGGTGCTAATATTAAAATTGTGAAAATGATATATCTTGCTTATATTAGATCATTGGTTGATTATGCTGCGCCACTACTTGCTATTGTGTCTGACTGGAAGCTTTGAGGGCTGGAAAAACTGCAGAACGAAGCAATGAGGATCATTTTAGGATACCCTCGTACTGCCAAAATTTTAAATATGCAGAAAGAACTTGATATTCCAAGCATCAGAGATCGTGTTACTGAAAGTAATATCCTAATTAGGGTTAATATGCTCAGGCAAGCCCACTCAAACCCCTGCATAGAAGCCCTCCAAACTTTCCTCAGCACTGGTGAACATCCCTCCAGATGGATCGAAAAAACTGGAACCGACCTCTGCATGAATCAGATACATGATCTATGTCAAGTAAGGCAACAGCGGCACTTCTCCGCTCCATGGAATATTACCCCATTCCAAACTACCATCTCTCCATTTCCCCCAAAACTACTTCTTATATCACTACCAAAGCTTCGCCTTGAAGCCAAACATGATGCCTTAAGCTGCATTGATAATTTAGTCAAACAGCACACTCTCTCACAAATTATTTACGTTGATGGTTCTGTTCACCAATCCACTGGTGCAGCTGGTAGTGCTGCTGTTGTCATGCAGAGTGATGGCTCTCTTAAAGAAATTGGAGCACGCATCAATAACTGGGCTTCTACACTTCAGACAGAACTGTTTGCCATACTCCTTGCACTCAAATGCGTCCATGTATCTAAGGTTGACACTTTAATTGTAACTGATTCTCTGTCATCCGTAAATGCTCTCAACTCATAAAGTATAAATTGTGGCATGCTTGTGTCAGAAGCCAGACACAGGTATGGTAGGATTCTGGATAGTAGAGTCAGAGTGCACATGCTGTGGATTCCATCTCACATTGGTCTTCAGATGCATGATAGAACTGATAAATTGGCTAAGTTGTATGCTTTCAAAGAAGGGGTAGATTACAATCTTGGCTTGTCAGTTAGCAGTTTGAGAGCAATAATACGAAAAGAACTTCAACTGAATTTTATTGCCTTAAGACTCAGGGAGATTGACACCAGTCAGTCCATCTATCATCATTCTGTCATGCAGGAGGAGCCACATGTCTATGGTGCATCCAACAAAATAAGCAGGCTCTTGGATGTCACTACTGCCCGCCTCCGGCTGGGTTATAATTCTCTTTGGCAGGTTAAATCACCACCACCAGATGTAGACCAAACAAAATGTAAACTTTACCAGTTGGATTATTGTCACACCCTGCGTCATTATGTACTGGAGTGCGATAAAATTAATGAATTCAGAGACAACTCGCTCAGAAATGTTCAAGATATGTCAAAGTATTTTATCCACAGTGGCATATTACAGACCATTCTGGAAAAATACCCTGACTTTGCTCCCTGTAAATAAAGCATTACCACGTGTGTGTGTACTCACCTAATTGTGGTTGAAGGGGTCGAGACTCAACTTCTGGCCCCGCCTCTTCACTGCCCACTACTGGATCCCTTCTTTCCCTGCTCCATGAGCTTTATCATACCTCGTCATAAAGATATGTATTGTTCCTGCCTCCACTACATCACTTGCTAGACTATTCAACTTCCTGACTACTCTATGGCTGAAGAAATACTTCCTAACATCCCTTTGACTCATCTGAGTCTTCAACTTCCAATTGTGACCCCTGATTTCTGTCCCCCCTCTCTGGAACATCCTGTCACTATCTACCTTATCAATTCCCCGTAGTATTTTGTATGTCGTTATCATGTCCCCCCTATCTCTCCTGTCCTCCAGTGTCGTCAGGTCGATTTCCCTTAACCTCTCCTCGTAGGACATACCCCTTAGTTCTGGGACTAGTCTTGTTACAAACATTTGCACTTTCTCTAGCTTCTTTACATCTTTGGCTAGGAGTGGGTTCCAAACTGGTGCTGCATACTCCAATATGGGCCTAACGTACACAGTGTACAGGGTCCTGAACGATTCCTTATTAAGATGTCGGAATGCTGTTCTTAGGTTTACTAGGCGCCCGTATGCTGCAGCAGTTATTTGGTTCATGTGCGCCTCAGGAGATGTGTCTGGTGTTATACTCACCCCAAGATCTTTTTCCTTGATTTAGGTTTGTAGTCTCAGCCCCCCTAGACTGTACTCCGTCTGCGGTCTTCTTTGCCCTTCCCCAATCTTCATGACTTTGCACTTGGTGGGATTGAACTCCAGGAGCCAATTGCTGGACCAGGCTTGCAGCCTGCCCAGATCCCTTTGTAGTTCTGCCTGGTCCTCATCCGATTGAATTCTTCTCATCAACTTCACATCATCTGCAAACAGGGACACTTCAAAGTCTATTCCTTCCGTCATGTCGTTCACAAATACCAGAAACAGCACCGGTCCTAGGACTGACCCCTGTGGAACCTCACTCGTCACCGGCGCCCACTCTGACACTTCGCTACGTACCATGACTCACTGCTGTCTTCGTGACAGGTATTCCCTGATCCATTGGACTGCTTTCCCTGTTATCCCTGCCTGGTCCTCCAGCTTTTGCACTAATCTCTTGTGTGGAACTGTGTCAAACGCCTTCTTACAGTCCAAGAAAATGCAATTTACCCACCACTCTCTCTCTTGTCTTACTGCTGTCACCCTGTCATTGAACTTCAGTAGGTTTGTGACACAGGATATCCCGTCCCTGAAACCGTGTTGGCTGTCGTTGATAATCTCATTCCTTTGTAGGTGTTCCACCATTCTTCTCCTGATAATCTTCTCCATGACTTTGCATACTATACATGTCAGTGACACTGGTCTGTACTTTAGTGCTATGTGCCTGTCTCCTTTTTTAAAAATTGGGACTACATTTGGTATCTTCCATACCTCAGGTAGTTGCCCTGTTTCGATAGATGTGTTGAAGATTGTTGTTAGTGGTACACATAGCTCCTCTGCTCCCTCTCTCAGGACCCATGGAGAAATGTTATCCGGCCCCATCGCCTTTGAGGTATCTAACTCGCTTAGCAGCCTCTTCACTTCCTCCTCAGTTGTGTGTATTGTGTCCAGCACCTGATGGTGTACCCCACCTCTCCGCCTTTCTGGAGTCCCTTCTATCTCCTCTGTGAACACTTCTTTGAATCTCATGTTGAGCTCCTCACACACTTCGCAGTCATTTCTTGTGACCTCCCCTCCTTCCTTCCTCAGCCTGATCACCTGGTCCTTGACTGTTGTTTTCCTCCTGATGTGGCTGTACAACAGCTTTGGGTCAGATTTGGCTTTCGCTGCTATGTCATTCTCGTATTGTCTTTTGGCCTCCCTTCTTACCTGTGCATATTCATTTCTGGCTCTATGACTGCTCTCCTTATTCTCCTGGGTCCTTTGCCTTCTATACTTCTTCCATTCCCTGGCACACTTGGTTTTGGCTTCCCTGCACCTTTGGGTGAACCATGGGCTCATCCTGGCTTTTTCGCTTTTCCTGTTACCCTTAGGTATAAACTTCTCCTCAGCTTCCTTGCAAATTGTTGTCATATATTCCATCATCTCATTTATTGACTTCCCTGCCAGCTCTCTGTCCCACTGAACTCCGTGCAGGAAGTTTTTCATGCCTACGTAGTCCCGCTGCCCCGTGGCCTGGTGGCTAAAGCTCTCACTTCACACGACGAGGGTCTGGGTTCGATTCCCAGCGAGGGTAGAAACATTGGGCGTGTTTCATTACACTGGTTATCTATGTTCACCCATCTGTAAAATGGGTACCTGGGTGTTAGTCGACTGGTGTGGGTCGCATCCTGGGACAAAACTGACCTAATTTGCCGGAAATGCTCTGCATAACAAGCGGTTTTCTATATAGTAGTATGTCACTGATGTCAGCTAGGGTTGTATACCATATAGTAAATAAATATATTATTATTATTATTATTATTCGTCCAGCCCTTCCTGCTTCCCCCTCCACTTGTAACTCTACTATGTATTCGAAGCTTAGAACCATATGATCACACATGTGCACTTTGACAGTGGGAAGTCACGCGTGTTTGAGCTCCGATAAATTACGTCTTTTTCGGGTGTCCCAGAGGGATCAGTGAACAGCAAATAGGCGTGTGCAAAGGTCAAGGTGGCATAATCATTTAAGACCAGAAAAAGGGAAATATAAGTGATCACAGAAGGGAAAACAATAGTAAATAGTGCCAGGGAAAGAGTGCCGGGTAGCAGGAACGGTTGAGAACTAGGCCTAATCGAGTTGCCGCACAGTGCCTAGTGGTGGTTATAACGTTTATCGATACCCAAGAAAGAGGGATAAGAGACAAGGACAGGAGTGCTTGCTCACAGTATTTGAATACAGTGAGCAAAATAGAAAAGAAACGACGGAGAAACAAGGAACCAGGAGTGGACCACTGAGAGGAAACTTGGTGCAACAAGGGAGCAGAACCAGCAGTAACGTACAAAATCCTAATTGTGGTTTGCATGAGACATTGGCCCTGCTAAGCTGTCAACTGGGGGGGGGGGTAAATCCCTGCTCTGGAAAGCTAACTATCATTCATTAGTACGTAACTCATAGCTAGGGTGGTAAACTAGGTAAGGAAACAACAGGTGGTGGCAAGAGGGCGCAGGCGCAGACAGCCAACTGTATTCAAAGATAGTATCTTAGCAGCCAACTGTAAAGTGGCAATATAACCTTTAGTTTTCTTGTATTGATATTGGTATTATAAATGGTATTAGTATAAGTATTAGTAATAGCATATCAGTATAATAGTAGCAGTGAAGTAGTTTTTCCTGGGAAGACAGGCACAGGTATGCGAGAGTGCGCATGCGCATACACACACACATAAAAAACACTCGGTGAGCACACACACACACACACACACACACACACACACACAGGTGTGGTACGCACACATAAACGAACAGTAGGGCTATTGAATCTGACCTTCCCCCTCTCCCCTCATAAACCCATCCCCTCCAACTCTCTCTCCCACCTCTCTTCCCTCTCCTCTCTCTCTCTCTTCCACTATCTCTCCCCTCCACTCTCTCCCCGTCTCTCTTTATCCCTCCTTCCTCCCCCTCCCTCCTTTCATCTCTCTCACCTCTCTCTCCCTCTCCTCTCTCTCACTGTCTCTCTAGCCTCTTACTCTCTCCCTCTCACCTCTCTCTCTCTCACCTCTCTCTCTCACCTCTCTCTCTCACCTCTCTCTCTCTCCTCTATCTCGCCTCTCTCGCTCTTTAGTAAGTAAGTAAGTAAGTTTATTCAGGTATACACAAATACATTTACATACATTATCATACATAGCAGCATATGTGTAGAGAACCTAGGATAACCCAAAAAAGTCAGACAGAGTGACTTATTTCCATTGGGGTCCTTTTTATACTTAATTTTTACATTGTAGGATATATATGTCATTATATTATAAAGGATATATGTATACTAGGAATAAGGTAAAAAGAGTTATTTACATATACATGTGTGTTAACTAAAAAAAAAAAAATCATTCCCTCTCTCACCTCTCTCTCTACCCTCTCTCGCCTCTCTCTCCTCTCTCTCAGCCTCCCTCTCCTCTCTTCCTCTCTCCCTCTCTATCCTCTCTCCCTAATCCCCTCCCCCATAACCCCCACTCTCCACACCTCTGGTGTTCTCCCTCTCTCCTGTCTCTCTATCCCCTTCCTCTCCTCCCTCCTCCACTCTCCATACACCTCTGGCGATTTTCCCTCTCTTCCTGTCTCTCTCCCTCCTTCCTCTCCTCCCTCCTTGTCTCCTCTCTCCTTCCTCTCCTCCCTCCTTGTCTCTCTCTCTCTTCCTCTCCTCCCTCCTTCTTGTCTCTCTCTCCCTTCCTCTCACTCCCTCCTTCTCTCTCTCTCTCCTCTCCCTCTCTCTCCCTCTCCCAATCTCCTCTCTCCTCTCTCTTTCCCCAATCTCACTCCTCCCTCTCTCTCTCTCTCTCCCCTCACCCTGATACCCCAGTACCACCTCTCTTCCCCTCTCCCCCTCCGCTCCTCCCCCCTCTCCCTATCCTCCCTCTCTTCTCCCCTCCGCTCTCCCTCTCTCTCCCTCCCCCTCTTCCCTCCTATCCCTCTCAGGTCTCCCTCCTGAAAATCTCCTCCTCCTTGACCTCTCTCTGCCTCTCTCTCTATATCACTCTCTCTGACTCTCTATACCACTCTCTCTGCCTCTCTCTCTATACCACTATCTGCCTCTCTCTCTATACCACTCTCTCTGCCTCTCGATACCACTCTCTCTCTACCTCTCTGTCTCTCTCTACCTCTATCTCTCTGTCTCTCTCCCTCTCCCTAAATCTCTCCTCTCTCCTCCCCTCCCCTCCCATTATCCCCCCTCTCCTCTTCCTCTCCCTCCCCTTCCTTCCCGCTTGATCTGCCCCCTATCACACTACCTCCAAACAAATTCCCCCCCTCTCTCTCTCTCTCTCTCTCTCTCTCTCTCTCTCTCTCTCTCTCTCTCTCTCTCTCCTTCTCCCTCTATCCCTTAATTGAGTACCCTGCCCTACGCCCCCTCCTCTCTGTCCCTCTCATCTCTCCCCCTTCTGACCTCTCACTACATCCATAAGGGCACATCGCAGGAATATGGGCAGTTCAGGGAGAAGGATGCCAACAAGGGTACGATGGTCGCTCCAGGGAGTTTACAGTGGGAAGAGGAACTCAATAGAAGGGAAAGGAATGGGAGAGGAGGATATTGATGATCAGCGAGGGAATGGAGAGGAGGATCGCTGAGGAGAGCAGAAAATGGGAAATGCAAGTCAAAAATGCAGAAGACAAGATCCAGATCTTAGAAGTGAAGCTGCAGAGCCTGATGCAGAGTAGAGATGCAAGTACCTGTTCAGAATCGGTGCTTGGAGCGTGTGCATCAGACACAGCCAAAGGGAATGCAGAGAAAGGAGAAGAGCTCTTGAACGCTCAGGCACTGCCAGACACAAGTGGGGCCCGAAACAAGAGGAGCAGGATACCAACACCTATCAAAGGGATTGAGGAGAAAAAAGAACTCTTGTATGCACAGGCACTGGCAAACACACGTGGGGCATCTGACACAGTCATAGGGAATGCGGAGAAAAAGAAATCTTGTATGCTCAGGCACTGTCAGACACACATGGGGTCGATACAAGATGAGTAGGATACTAACACCACATGAGAGGGATATAGATAAAGCAACCAGGGACAAGAAGGGCTCCACAGAAGCAAAGCATGAGGGCACAGTAACAACACATGAGAGGGTAGTCAAAGCCGCAGGTGCACTAAACGCAGAGGCCCCAACAATATACAGCAGTGGACTTGGGCAAATGAGTAGGCCAGACACACAGAGGAACACAGGGGCTACAACCATGACAGAACCGGAAGATGCTAATGCATCTCTGATGAGGCAAGGGAGACACAGTGGGAGGAGGAAGGGAAGTCCATCTTTATCTACGGCCTTAAGGAAGTCGAAGGGGTCACCCATGACAGAAGGAAACAGGAGGAGAAGGAAAGGATTATAGGTATTATGCTAGCAACAGGGAGACACGTCCCAGGTGACAAATTTTCGGAGAATCGGGTGGTACACAAGGGAAAGAAATCGACCCCTCAAAGTAATCTTCAATGCAGAATCAGCCCGTACCATGATTCTACAAGAGAAAGCACGGCTGAGGGCGAGCCAGGAGTACCACGATGTATACCTAGATCGGGACAGAACACGAGGAAGAAAGGGAGGCCCAAAGGAGAGGATAAGAAAGCGAAGGAGGAGAGAGAGATGGAGACGCAGTACAGGGGCACCAGGCCCAAGCAGAAGGACAACCACACCCACCGGAAGCACTCACGGAGGGCCTCAAACCACAGCAACCCAACAACAACCATATAGTTTAACATCGCACACACACATCATGTCCCTGTCCCCACCCAGCAACCCTAAACCCATCATCAGCACTACCCCACCCCATCACAAACCCCACCCAATCAGACCACACCCCAACCATACAACCCCCCACCCATGCAACAACCCTCCATGGGAACCCTGCAAACACCCCCATCCAGCCAAGATCCCCCTAGGGCCACAGTATTGGAAACGAGGCTGAAGGTTTGGTACACAAATGCAGATGGAATCACGAATGAGTATGAAGAGTGGAATGAAAGAATAGGAGAAATGTCCCCAGACATCATATCAGTCACAGAAACTAAACTAAATGAGGCAATATCAGACGCAATCTTCCCACAAGGATATCAGATCCTGAGGAAAGATAGAAGGAGCAGGGGAAGAGGAGGGGTCGAACTGCTCGTAAGGAATCATTGGAGATTTGAGGAAATGGCAGGAATGGAGGTGTGTAGAGAAAGGGACTTTATAGTAGGTACCATCCAGTCTGGGGAGCACAAGATAGTCATTGCAGTGATGTACAACCCACCACAAAACTGCAGGAGGCCAGGAGAGGAATATGCGAGAACAACAGAGCAATGGTGGACACCTTGGCGGAGGTGGCAAGAAAAGCCACATGAGCAGGCGAAGTTACTGGTCATGGGCGATTTCAACCACAAAGAGATCGACTGGGAGAACCAAGAACCACGTGGGGTCCAGAAACTTGAGAGCCAAGATGATGGACGTGGTACTGGAAAACCTGATGCACCAACATGTCAGGGACACGACCAGAGATAGAGGAGAGGACGAACCAGCAAGGCTGGACCTTGTATTCACCCTGAATAGCTCAGATATTGAGGACATAACATGAGAGCCCCTGGAGCCAGTGACCATATGGTGCTGAGCTTTGAGTACATAGTAGAGCTACAGGTGGAGAGGGAAAACAGTGCTGAAAGAGACATACCAGACTATAAAAGAGAGGACTACACAGGTATGAGGAATTTCCTGCAGGAGATTTTGTGGGAAAGGGAAATGGAAGGACAGTCAGTAAATGAAATGATGGAATACGTAGCGACAAAGTGCAAGGAGGCAGAGGAACGGTTTATACCCAAAGGAAAAAGAATAAATGGGAAGACAAGAAAGAGCCCCTGGTTTACCCAAAGATGCAGGGAGGCAAAGACTCAGAGTGCCAGAGAATGGAAAAGGTACAGAAGGCAAAGAACCCAAGCAAACAAGGAGATTAGTAAGAGCTAGAAACAGTATGCACAGGTACGGAGGAGGCCCAGAAACAGTACGAAAACGACACTAGCATCGAAAGTCAGTCTGACCCGAAACTGATGTACAGCCACATCAGAAGGAAGACAACAGTAAAGGATCAGGTGATAAGGCTGAGGAGGGAAGATGGGGAACTCACAAGTAATGATCAAGAGGTATGTGAGGAGCTCAACTCGAGGTTTAGGGAAGTATTCACAGTGGAGGAAGGGAGGCAGTTGTTTAGACAGGACGGGGTGCATCACCAACAAGGGATGTATCGAGTGCTGGAGGAATACACACATCTGAGGGAAGGTGAAGCAGTTACTCAGTGACCTTGATACCTCAAAGGCAATGGGTCCGGACAATATCTCACCATAGGTCCTTCGGAAAGGAGCTGAGGTTCTGAGTGTGCCACTTACCAAAATTTTCAACACATCCCTTGAAACTGGGCAGCTACCTGAGATATGGAAAAAGGCCAACGTAGTCCCCATCTTTAAAAAGGAGACAGAAAAGAGGCACTAAACTACAGACCGGTGTCACTTACGTGTATAGTGTGCAAAGTCTTGGATAAAATCATCAGAAAAGAATGGTGGAGCATCTGGAGCAGAACAGCTTAATCAACGCCAGACAGCACGGTTTCAGAGAAGGCAAATCCTGTGTAACAAACCTCCTGGAGTTCTATGATAAAGTAACAGAGGTAAGGCAAGAGAGAGAAGGGTGGGTTGACTGCATTTTCTTGGACTGCAAGAAGGCCTTTGACACAGTTCCTCACATGAGATTAGTAAAGAAGATGGAAGACCAAGCGTGTATAACAGGAAGGGCACTGGAATGGCTCAGGGAATACCTCACAGGAGGCAACAACGGGTCATGGTGCGTGATGAGGAGTATCACAGTGGGCGCCTGTGACGAGCGGTGTACCGCAGGGTCAGTCCTAGGACCAGTGCTATTCTTGCTATATGTGAATGACATGATGGATGGGATAGACTCAGAAGTGTCTCTTTTCGCAGATGATTTGAAATTAATGAGGAGAATCACATCGGATGAAGACCAAGCAGGACTTCAAAGTGACCTGGACAAGCTTGACATCTGGTCTAGCAACTGGCTTCTCGAATTTAACCCCACCAAATGCAAAGTCATGAAGATTGGGGAAGGGCAAAGAAGACCACAGACGGAGTACAGTCTAGGTGGACAAGGCTACAAACCTCATCAAAGGAGAAAGACCTTGGGGTGAGTATACACAAGCACATCTCGGAAGCACACATCAACCAGATAACCGCTGCAGCATATGGGCGACACTGGCAAACCTAAGATTAGCGTTCCGTTACCTTAACAAGGAATCGTTCAAGACACTGTATACCGTATACGTCAGGCCCATACTAGAGTATGCAGCACCAGTCTGGAACCCACACCTGGTCAAGCACGTCAAGAAATTAAGAAAGTGCAAAGGTTTGACAAGAGCTCCCACTCAGGGACTCTAGCTCCACAACTCAGGGGACTGCCTTATGAAGAAGGTTGGGAAATAGGACTAACAACACTGGAGGACAGAAGGGTTAGAGGAGACATGATAACGACATACAAAATACTGTGGGAATCGACAAGGTAGATAGTGACAGGATGTTCCCGAGGAAAACACAGAAACAAGGGGACACAACTGGAAGCTGAAGACTCAGATGAGTCAGAGGGATGTTAGGAAGCAATTCTTCAGCCATAGAGTAGTTAGGAAGTGGAATAGTTTAGCGAACGATATAGTGAAGGCGGGAACCATACATAGTTTTAAGACAAGGTATGATAAAGCTCACGGAGCAGGGAGGCAGAGACCCAGTAGCGGACAGTGCAGAGGCGGGGCCAGGGCTGAGTCTCGGCCCCCGCAACCACAATTAGGTGAGTACAATAGGTGAGTACATATACACACAGACAAGAGACAAAAAAGATAGACCTACTCATTTAGGCTTATATTACATCTCTACACAATACTAGGTCCAGTCTCGCTGGTTCATCCTCTCCTCTCTCTCTCTGGTAGTGTCCCGTACGTGTTGGTTCATGTGTGTGTGTGTGTACTCACTAGTTGTGGTTGGAGGGTCGAGTCATAGCTCCTGTGTGTGTGTGTTTTAGCTTGGAATATCTCTAAATCCAACTTTTACCCATAAAAAAAGCAAATCAAATACATACCTCAGGTTCATTGCTACTCTCTTCAGTCTTCCATTTAACATGTCTTCTATTTTGATCAAGAGCGAAGAAACCATTGATATGAACAGGAAGATTGGTACTGTTGGAAGATTCTAAAGGTAATGGTAGAAAGCAGAAAATATGACCACTAGACCATGAGGAGCCATGTTTTACACTGGGTGCAGCTACACCAACTAGTGGCATGTGTTTACTACTGTCCTTTCCTTTCCACACTACTGAAGAGGCTTCACTTGAACCTGGCAGGTAATGAAGGATATGCATAATCTGCTCCTCTGTGTTGTTTCTTTTCACACTCTGGATTGTAGCCTCATAATAGCAAGTAGTTGTTTGAGCTGGAATACCATTGCAATTAAAGAGCTTTTGTCTAAATTCTCTTCTTTTTCGCTGAACTTCAGTCATGCACGGACTAATTAGTTTTACTTCATGAATAATTTCTATATTATTATGATTTTCAATAATCCTTTTCAAACATATTTTTTCAAGAGAATTTAAAAATGTTAAACATACAGGAGCTTCCACACCAAATGACTGAAACAATCTTGCAACATGTGTATGTGAGTAAACAGTATCTGATATCTTTGATGGGCTCTCCCT
>WNWK01022749.1:0-32028 GCA_009830355.1 Cherax destructor
TTCAGAGGACAGTTCACCACAGGAACTCATCACAGGCCCAAGACCTCCGAGCACTGCCCGCCAGTCTTGCCCAGTGCTCTAACCGTTTTCCCGAGAGACTTTCCGACCCCTTTTGCAAGGCTTCTGCACACAGCAGCTCTTAAATTTCCCAGGCTCCCCACGGCCCCGGCCCAGAATGTCCCCAGCCCAGGCTCGCACACAGCCAGGCTCCCCCACCAGCCCCCCCAGAGCCCGCCAGAATGTCCGGGCCCCGAGTCCCACAGGGACCCACACAGGCCGGAGCTCCGCACACAGGCCAGAGCCCGCACACAGCCCAGAGCCTCCCACACATGCTCCACACAGCCCAGAGCTACCGCACACAGGCCTAGCTCCCACACGGCAACGCTAGCAACTGGCAGTGCCTTCACCTTCCCAGAGCTCACTTCACCCAGACCTCGGGACACAGGCCATCTCTCCCCCATCTGCCACACACCCAGACCTGCACAAGGCCAGACTCCTCACAGGCCAACTCCCGAACTGCCTCCTAGTTGTCACTGCCTATATGGTCCTCCAAGCATCCCGCCAGAGGAGTGCACCATGTGCTTTGACCTGACGCTGAAACCTGACGCTAGTCAAAACAAAGACCTGAGCCTTCACGGAGGCGTGTCTGACAGCTATTTACGAAGGGCAGGTGTGGCTGCTTAGGTAGACCCAAGGCACCCTCACCTTCACAGTCACTTCCAGGTGCTATTCGACCACGGTTATGATTAATAATAGTCATAAAACATCAGAAATAGTTAAAAAAATCTCCACCTTACTCCGCCTCCCATTTCACCCTAGACCATCCAGGCAGCCACCTTCACCTTCATCTTCCTCACTATCATCCTCATCTTCACCCTAGACCATCCTGGCAGTCACCTTCACCTTCCTCACAATCATCCTCATCTTCACCCTAGACCATCCAGGCAGTCACCTTCATCTTCCTCACTATCATCCTCATCTTCACCCTAGACCATTCAGGCAGTCACCTTCACCTTCCTCACTATCATGCTCATCTTCACCCTAGACCATGCAGGCAGTCACCTTCACCTTCCTCACTATCATCCTCATCTTCACCCTAGACCATCCAGGTAGTCACCTTCATCTTCCTCACTATCATGCTCATCTTCACCCTAGACCATCCAGGTAGTCACCTTCACCTTCTTCACTATCATGCTCATCTTCACCCTAGACCATCCTAGCAGTCACCTTCACCTTCCTCACTATCATGCTCATCTTCACCCTAGACCATCCTAGCAGTCACATTCACCTTCCTCACTATCATGCTCATATTCACCCTAGACTATCCTGGCAGTCACCTTCACCTTCCTCACTATCATCCTCATCTTCACCCTAGACCATCCAGGCAGTCACCTTCATCTTCTTCACTATCATGCTCATCTTCATCCTAGATCATCTGGCAGTCACCTTCACCTTCCTCACTATCATGCTCATCTTCACCCTAGACCATCCAGGCAGTCACCTTCACCTTTACCTTCCTCACTATCATGCTCATCTTCACCCTAGACTATCCTGGCAGTCACCTTCACCTTCCTCACTATCATGCTCATCTTCACCCTAGACCATCCAGGCAGTCACCTTCATCTTCCTCACTATCATGCTCATCTTCACCCTAGATCATCCTGGCAGTCACCTTCACCTTCCTCACTATCATGCTCATCTTCACCCTAGACCATCCAGGCAGTCACCTTCATCTTCCTCACTATCATGCTCATCTTCACCCTAGATCATCCTTGCAGTCACCTTCACCTTCCTCACTATCATGCTCATCTTCACCCTAGACCATCCAGGCAGTCACCTTCATCTTCCTCACTATCATGCTCATCTTCACCCTAGATCATCCTGGCAGTCACCTTCACCTTCCTCACTATCATCAACTTCACCCTAGACCATCCAGGCAGTCACCTTCACATTCATCTTCCTCACTATCATGCTCATCTTCACCCTAGACCATCCAGGCAGTCACCTTCACCTTCCTCACTATCATCATCTTCACCCTAGACCATCAGAGCCCTTCATTCATCTTCCTCTCTATCATCCGCATCTTCACCCTTGACCATCCAGGCAGTCACCTTCACCTTCCTCACTATCATGCTCATCTTCACCTTTGACCATCCAGGCAGTCACCTTCACCTTTCTCACTATCATCCTCATCTTCACCCTAGACCATCCAAGGCAGTCACCTTCACCTTCCTCACTATCCTCATCTTCACCCTAGACCATCCTGAGTCACCTTCCCTTCCTTATCATCCTCATCTTCACCTAGACCATCCTGGCATCACTTTCACCTTCCTCCTTCATCATTTCACCGACCATCCCAGTCTTTCCCTTCCTCACTTCCTCATCTTCACCTAGACCATCCTGGCAGTCACCTTCACCTTCCTCCCTATCCTCCCACCCTAGACCATCCTAGTCACTTTCACCTTCCTCACTATCCTCATCTTCACCCTAGACCATCCTGGCAGTCACTTTCACCTTCCTCACTATCATCATCTTCACCCTAGACCATCCTGGCAGTCACTTTCACCTTCCTCACTATCATCATCTTCACCCTAGACCATCCTGGCAGTCACTTTCACCTTCCTCACTATCCTCATCTTCACCCTAGACCATCCTGGCAGTCACCTTCACCTTCCTCATATCATCCTCATCTTCACCTAGACCATCCTGGCAGTCACCTTCACCTTCCTCACTATCATATCTTCACCCTAGACCATCCTGGCAGTCACCTTCACTTCCTCACTATCATCATCTTCACCTAGACCATCCTGGCAGTCACTTTCACCTTCCCACTATCATCATCTTCACCCTAGACCATCCTGCAGTCACTTTCACCTTTCTCACTATCATCCTCATCTTCACCCTAGACCATCCAAGGCAGTCACCTTCACCTTCCTCACTATCCTCATCTTCACCCTAGACCATCCTGGCAGTCACCTTCACCTTCCTCACTATCATCCTCATCTTCACCCTAGACCATCCTGGCAGTCACCTTCACCTTCCTCACTATCATCCTCATCTTCACCCTAGACCATCCTGGCAGTCACTTTCACCTTCCTCACTATCATCATCTTCACCCTAGACCATCCTAGCAGTCACCTTCACCTTCCTCACTATCATCATCTTCACCCTAGACCATCCTGGCAGTCACCTTCACCTTCCTCACTATCATCCTCATCTTCACCCTAGACCATCCTGGCAGTCACTTCACCCTTTCCCCACTATCATCATCTTCACCCTAGACCATCCTGGCAGTCACCTTCACCTTCCTCACTATCATCATCTTCACCCTAGACCATCCTGGCAGTCACCTTCACCTTCCTCACTATCATCATCTTCACCCTAGACCATCCTAGCAGTCACCTTCACTTGCTTCACTTTTTTTCCTTCCCCTCTTAATCATCCTATTAATCCTCCAAATTATCATCCTCTTAATCCATCACCTCCTGTCCTCCTCATCCTCCACCACCCCTGTCATTATCTCCTCCCCTCCTTCGTTCCTCCTTCCATCCTCCTCCACCACTTCCACCTCCTCCTCCTCCACTACCACCTCCTCCCCCACCTCCACCCCTACCTCCTCCAACACCTCCACCCCCACCTCCTCCTCCTGCTCCCTCCTGGGCAAGGAAGCAGTCAGGGGTAGAGGAAGCAGTGCTGCTACTGCTTGTTATGATGACTGCTTGTTATGATGACTGCTTGTTATGATGACTGCTTGTTATGATGACTGATTGTTATGATAACTGCTTGTTATGATGACTGCTTGTTATGATGTCTGCTTGTTATGATGACTGCTTGTTATATGACTGCTTTTATGATGACTGCTTGTTATATGACTGCTGTTATGAATGACTGCTTGTTATGATGACTGCTTGTTATGATGACTGCTTGTTATGATGAATCTTGTTATGATGACTGCTTGTTATGATGACTGCTTGTTATGATGACTGCTTGTTATGATGACTGCTTGTTATGATGACTGCTTGTTATGATGACTGCTTGTTATGATGACTGCTTGTTATGATGACTGCTTGTTATGATGACTGCTTGTTATGATGACTGCTTGTTATGATGACTGCTTGTTATGATGACTGCTTGTTATGATGACTGCTTGTTATGATGACTGCTTGTTATGATGACTGCTTGTTATGATGACTGCTTGTTATGATGACTGCTTGTTATGATGACTGCTTGTTATGATGACTGCTTGTTATGATGACTGCTTGTTATGATGACTCCTCAGCTATCATGGATCACGATGGAGAGAGAGAGAGTAATGTTTGCGGAGGTTGAGGCTCATCTCCTGGCCACGCCTCTTAAACTACAATCGCTGGCATTATTGGTTCTTGGTCTCGTGGGCTCTATTATACCTACTCTTGAAACTGTGTATTAAGTTTGCCTCTGTCATTTCATCTAGTTCATTTCATTAATCTACAATTCTGAGACTGAAAAAGTATTTCCTTACTTCCCTGTGGGTCATCTGTGTCCACCTTCCAACAATGACCTCTCCTTCCTGTGCCTCTCGTTTCAAAAAGTTTGTCCCTGGCTTCACTGTCAAAGCTTCTGAATATCTTGTATGTCGTAATGATGACTCCCTCCTAATCCTTCTTTCTTCAAAAGTCTGATGTTTTTTTAATTGCTGTGTATAGAAAAGAATTTTTGACCTGGATTAGTGAGACCGTTTTTATATAGTTGTTGAGTATCAGCAAACTCATACGTTCTGGCAACGTATTATACCTGGAGATACCTGGAGATGGTTTCGGGGGTCAACGTATTATACCTGGAGATACCTGGAGAGGGTTTCGGGGGTCAACGTATTATACCTGGAGATACCTGGAGAGGGTTTCGGGGGTCAACGTATTATACCTGGAGATACCTGGAGAGAGTTTCGGGGGTCAACGTATTATACCTGGAGAGGGTTTCAGGGGTCAACGTATTATACCTGGAGAGGGTTTCAGGGGTCAACGTATTATACCTGGAGATACCTGGAGAGGGTTTCGGGGGTCAACGTATTATACCTGGAGATACCTGGAGAGCGTTTCGGGGGTCAACGTATTATACCTGGAGATACCTGGAGAGGGTTTCGGGGGTCAACGTATTATACCTGGAGATACCTGGAGAGGGTTTCTGGGGTCAACGTATTATACCTGGAGATACCTGGAGAGTGTTTCGGGGGTCAACGTATTATACCTGGAGATACCTGGAGAGGGTTTCGGGGGTCAACGTATTATACCTGGAGAGTGTTTTGTGGGTCAACGTATTATACCTGGAGATACCTGGAGAGTGTTTCGGGGGTCAACGTATTATACCTGGAGATACCTGGAGAGGGTTTCGGGGGTCAATGTATTATACCTGGAGATATCTGGAGAGGGTTTCGGGGGTCAACGTATTATACCTGGAGATACCTGGAGAGGGTTTCGGGGGTCAACGTATTATACCTGGAGAGGGTTTCGGGGGTCAACGTATTATACCTGGAGATACCTGGAGAGGGTTTCGGGGGTCAATGTATTATACCTGGAGATACCTGGAGAGGGTTTCGGGGGTCAACGCCCCCGCGGCCGGGTCTGAGACCAGGCCTTGTTTATTATATTGCAAACACTTTCAAAAATCATTTCCTCCTCAATGATATCCGGTTCTTTCTGATCCTGTTGAGTTCCATCTTCAAGTTCTCTTACGTGAAAACTAAGACATATCAAAAGTCTCAACTATTGACGAGTCATGTCTGCTACAACTTTCTTAGCCTCTGATAACATAACACTGAACCAACTCCTCATACACAGTTGCTGTGTTAAAGGCAGTGTGTCTCTCTTCAAATATGTCACAAAGAAGAATTCTTGACTTCGGTTCCCAGTTCTTTATGAAGTGAATTTTTTGGTCAGCTGCTCTGCTCCTCATTTATCTGCATTTCTTCCTCTGGTCCCACCAATATTCAATGTATCAGGGTTTACCATTCACATAGAACATCATCTCTTTAAGCGGATACTGTACAGGAGTCTTTCCTTGCATTAAGGAACATACTGATGTCCTGCTAAGAACTCTGACAGTCTTGTAAATCATCTTAGTATTACTAATTTCACTTGGGTTATCGAGCATCATTGAAGTTTCTATCATGATTCTTTTACACGAGTTAGCAGAGAAAAAATGTTTGTTTTTTACTTTCTCTCTGATTCACTGTTTTAACTCTTGATAATTATGAAATAATTATCTTTCAAGCATTTCCTTGGTGAAGTAGAGTCTGGTCCTACCTTACTCACTACTAGTAGCCTAGTAGTACTACTAGTAGCCTAGTAGTACTACTAGTAGCCTAGTAGTACTACTAGTAGCCTAGTAGTACTACTAGTAGCCTAGTAGTACTACTGGTAGCCTAGTAGAACTACTAGTAGCCAAGTAGTACTACTAGTAGCCTAATAGTACTACTGGTAGCCTAGTAGTACTACTAGTAGCCTAGTAGTACTACTGGTAGCCTAGTAGTAGTGCCAGTAGCCAGACAAAGTTTTCGAAGATGTCCTCTGTACCAAGATACCGTTGTGTTGACACTGTGTAAACAATAATACTATACAATACCGACAAGGTAATAATTAAAGACACATGTGAAGCAGTTAGTTATCTTTATGCCTACATAGTAGGCATAAAGATAACTAACGGCTTCTTCAGTCGAATACAGAGGCAGCAGAAGCAGTAGATATATAATGATAACTAACTGCTGCACATGTGTCTTAATTATCAACTTGTCTATAAGAGGTGTGAGCAAAGCTCACACACATGACTGGTTCACTACAGTACTCACCATCAACACACATGACTGGTTCACTACTGTACTCACCATCAACACACATGACTGGTTCACTACAGTACTCACCATCAACACATGACTGGTTCACTACTGTACTCACAATCAACACACTTAACTGGTTCACTACAGTACTCACCATCAACACACATGACTGGTTCACTACTGTACTCACCATCAACACACATGACTGGTTCACTACAGTACTCACAATCAACACACTTAACTGGTTCACTATAGTACTCACCATCAACACACATGACTGGTTCACTACTGTACTCACCATCAACACACATGACTGGTTCACTACAGTACTCACCATCAACACACATGACTCGTTCACTGCAGTACTCACCATCAACACATGACTGGTTCACTGCAGTACTCATCATCAACACACCTGACTCATCCCCGGCTATACTAGTTACCATCAACACACCTGACTGATCCCCTGCTATACTAGTTACCATCAACACACCTGACTGATCCCCTGCTATACTAGTTACCATCAACACACCTGACTGATCCCCTGCTATACTAGTTACCACCAACACACATGACTGATCCCCTGCTATACTAGTTACCACCAACACACATGACTGATCCCCTGCTAAACTAGTTACCATCAACACACCTGACTGATCCCCTGCTATACTAGTTACCATCAACACACCTGACTGATCCCTGCTATACTAGTTACCATCAACACACATGACTGATCCCCTGCTATACTAGTTACCATTAACACACCTGATTGATCCCCTGCTATACTAGTTACCATCAACACACATGACTGATCCCTTGCTATACTAGTTACCATCAACACACCTGACTGATACCCCTGCTGTACTAGTTACCATCAACACGCCTGACTGATCCCCTGCTATACTAGTTACCATCAACACACCTGACTGATCCCCTGCTATACTAGTTACCATCAACACACATGACTGATCCCCTGCTATACTAGTTACAATTAACACACCTGACTGATCCCCTGCTATACTAGTTACCATCAACACATCTGACTGATCCCCTGCTATACTAGTTACCATCAACACACCTGACTGATCCCCTGCTATACTAGTTACCATCAACACACCTGACTGATCCCCTGCTATACTAGTTACCATCAACACACATGACTGATCCCCTGCTATACTAGTTACCATTAACACACCTGACTGATCCCCTGCTATACTAGTTACCATCAACACACATGACTGATCCCCTGCTATACTAGTTACCATCAACACACATGACTGATCCCCTGCTATACTAGTTACCATTAACACATCTGACTGATCCACTGCTATACTAGTTACCATCAACACACCTGACTGATCCCCTGCAATACTAGTTACCATCAACACACCTGACTGATCCCCTGCTATACTAGTTACCATCAACACACATGACTGATCCCCTGCTATACTAGTTACCATTAACACACCTGACTGATCCCCTGCTATACTAGTTACCATCAACACACATGACTGATCCCCTGCTATACTAGTTACCATTAACACACCTGACTGATCCCTTGCTACTAGTTACCTCAACACCCTGACTGATCCCTGCTATACTAGTTACCATCAACACACTGACTGATTCCCTGCTATACTAGTTACCATCAACACATGACTGATCCCCTGCTATACTAGTTACCATCAACACACATGACTGATCCCCTGCTATACTAGTTACCATCAACACACATGACTGATCCTGCTATACTAGTTACCATTAACACACCTGACTGATCCCTGCTATACTAGTTACCATCAACACACATGACTGATCTCCTGCTATACTAGTTACCATCAACACACATGACTGATCCCCTGCTATACTAGTTACCATCAACACACATGACTGATCCCCTGCTATACTAGTTACCATCAACACACCTGACTGATCCCCTGCTATACTAGTTACCATCAACACACCTGACTGATCTCCTGCTATACTAGTTACCATCAACACACCTGACTGATCCCCTGCTATACTAGTTACCATCAACACATGACGATCCCCTGCTATACTAGTTACCATCAACACACCTGACTGATCCCTGCTATACTAGTTACCATCAACACACCTGACTGATCTCCTGCTATACTAGTTACCATCAACACACCTGACTGATCCCCTGCTATACTAGTTACCATCAACACACATGACTGATCCCCTGCTATACTAGTTACCATCAACACACATGACTGATCCCCTGCTATACTAGTTACCATCAACACACCTGACTGATCCCCTGCTATACTAGTTACCATCATTCAGTTTCCTCCAGCACTGATGAAGCCTTGTGGGTAATTTCCCATAATTAGTATATTAATTTCCAGTTTGCTTCGATCACCTCGCTGTTGCTGAGACTTTTATCTCTTAATGATATAAAATCATTTTGTTTCACCTTTCACATTTAAATTCCGCATTAATTTCTCTTTGCTGTGTGACTTTTTTTTTAATTTATGGCCTAAAACAGTGTATTATAATGGTGAAAAATGTTACTAATGGGGTGATCACCAGGTGCCTAATGTTCACAAATATTTTTATAATTCATTTTCCGGTGATTTTTGGCGAAATAATTTCTGTTCAGAATTACCAGAATTATTTCATATGAATTTTGGCGAAGAGAATTTTCAGACACAAACCAAAAAACGTTTAAATAAAAAAAAGTGTTTTATACATCGTGAATTTGAAATGAAAAATGGTTGATGGTTTTTAATGATTTAAAATTTGAAAATAATGGAGATGACGTCTCCAGTATTTTCAAAATTATGTGATTAAATTTTAATAACATGTGAAAGAATGAATGATTTTGTGTCAGTGAGACAGATTCTGATGCTGACATATATGCTGACATATATGCTGACATATATGCTGACATATATGCTGACATATATGCTGACATATATGCTCACATATATGCTGACATATATGCTGACATATATGCTGACATATATGCTGACATATATGCTGACATATATGCTGACATATATGCTGACATATATGCTGACATATATGCTGACATATATGCTGACATATATGCTGACATATATGCTGACATATATGCTGACATATATGCTGACATATATGCTGACATATATGCTGACATATATGCTGACATATATGCTGACATATATGCTGACATATATGCTGACATATATGCTGACATATATGCTCACATATATGCTCACATATATGCTGACATATATGCTCACATATATGCTGACATATATGCTGACATATATGCTCACATATATGCTGACATATATGCTGACATATATGCTGACATATATGCTGACATATATGCTCACATATATGCTCACATATATGCTCACATATATGCTGACATATATGCTCACATATATGCTGACATATATGCTCACATATATGCTGACATTGTGTGAAATTAAGGTTCGGTAAGACTAGGCCTAACACCAATTAAGATTAGGTCTAACGCTGAATAAATTTTAGCGTGAAATTGCTTAAGTTATGCGTAGCATTTACCATGTTACGCATAACTTGACGCAGTCTCATGCATTCATGTTTGTTACATAAATGAGACAGACAACGTTTAGCCTAAGCAGAAGGCGAAGAAGATTCTTTCTCAGGCGAAACGTCTCGTCAGTAAAGCTACTGAAAGAGTTGCGTCGTACCTTATCAGTTTGTCACTACTGAATACCATTAATTAAATGTTTGTATTACGCTTTATAATAAACAAATCTGTCCTGTCCTAGGACGACCTAGACTAGACACAGATCTATCTTGTCCTAGCACAACCATGGCTAGACACAGATCTATCTTGTCCTAGCACAACCTTGGCTAGACACAGATCTATCTTGTCCTAGCACAACCATGGCTAGACACAGATCTATCTTGTCCTAGCACAACCATGGCTAGACACAGATCTATCTTGTCCTAGCACAACCTTGGCTAGACACAGATCTATCTTCTACTACAGCATAGGCTAGACACATCTAACTTTTCCTAGATAAGTATAACAGTGACCACCAACATAACTGAGGAAGCTGTGTTGAGCTGAGAGGACACTGCTGTCATATACAGGACACATTTGTTGTAACACTCAGTGACAGTGATGGAGTGGTGGAGTGGGAGTACTGGGTGAGGGAGGCTGGCATGGTGGAGAGGGAGTACTGGTTGAGGGAGGCTGGCATGGTGGAGTGGGAGTACTGGGTGAGGGAGGCTGGCATGGTGGAGTGGGAGTACTGGGTGAGGGAGGCTGGCATGGTGGAGTGGGAGTACTGGGTGAGGGAGGCTGGCATGGTGGAGTGGGAGTACTGGGTGAGGGAGGCTGGCATAGTGGAGTGGTAGTAGTGGGTGAGGGAGGCTGGCATGGTGGAGTGGGAGTACTGGGTGAGGGAGGCTGGCATGGTGGAATGGGAGTACTGGGTGAGGGAGGCTGGCATGGTGGAGTGGAGTACTGGGTGAGGGAGGCTGGCATAGTGGAGTGGGAGTACTGGGTGAGGGAGGCTGGCATGGTGGAGTGGGAGTACTGGGTGAGGGAGGCTGGCATGGTGGAATGGGAGTACTGGGTGAGGGAGGCTGGCATGGTGGAGTGGGAGTACTGGGTGAGGGAGGCTGGCATGGTGGAGTGGGAGTACTGGGTGAGGAGGCTGGCATAGTGGAGTGGTAGTACTGGGTGAGGAGGCTGGCATTGTGGAGTGGGATACTGGGTGAGGAGGCTGGCATAGTGGAGTGGGAGTACTGGGTGAGGGAGGCTGGCATGGTGGAGTGGGAGTACTGGGTGAGGGAGGCTGGCATAGTGGAGTGGGAGTACTGGGTGAGGGAGGCTGGCATGGTGGAGTGGGAGTACTGGGTGAGGGAGGCTGGCATGGTGGAGTGGGAGTACTGGGTGAGGGAGGCTGGCATGGTGGAGTGGGAGTACTGGGTGAGGGAGGCTGGCATGGTGGATTGGGAGTACTGGGTGAGGGAGGCTGGCATGGTGGAGTGGGAGTACTGAGTGAGGAGGCTGGCATAGTGGAGTGGGAGTACTGGGTGAGGAGGCTAGCATGGTGGGGTGGGAGTACTGGGTGAGGGAGCTGGCATAGTGAGTGGTAGTACTGGGTGAGGAGGCTGGCATAGTGGAGTGGGAGTACTGGATGAGGAGGCTGGCATGGTGGAGTGGAAGTACTGGGTGAGGGGGGCTGGCATAGTGGAGTGGGAGTACTGGATGAGGAGGCTGGCATGGTGGAGTGGGAGTACTGGGTGAGGAGGCTGGCATAGTGGAGTGGGAGTACTGGGTGACGGAGGCTGGCATGGTGGAATGGGAGTACTGGGTGAGGGAGGCTGGCATGGTGGAGTGGGAGTACTGGGTGAGGGAGGCTGGCATAGTGGAGTGGGAGTACTGGGTGAGGGAGGCTGGCATAGTGGAGTGGGAGTACTGGGTGAGGGAGGCTGGCATGGTGGAGTGGGAGTACTGGGTGAGGGAGGCTGGCATGGTGGAGTGGGAGTACTGAGTGAGGGAGGCTGGCATAGTGGAGTGGGAGTACTGGGTGAGGGAGGCTGGCATGGTGGAGTGGGAGTACTGGGTGAGGAGGCTGGCATGTGGTGGGAGTACTGGTGAGAGCTGGCATGTGGAATGAGTACTGGGTGAGGAGGCTGGCATGTGGATGGGAGTACTGGGTGAGGAGGCTGGCATGGTGGAGTGGGAGTACTGGGTGAGGAGGCTGGCATAGTGGAGTGGAGTACTGGGTGAGGAGGCTGGCATGTGGATGGGAGTACTGGTGAGGAAGCTGGCATGGTGGAGTGGAGTACTGGTGAGGAGGCTGGCATAGTGGAGTGGAGTACTGGGTGAGGAGGCTGCATGTGGAGTGGAGTACTGGGTGAGGAGGCTGGCATGGTGGAGTGGAGTACTGGGTGAGGAGGCTGGCATAGTGGAGTGGAGTACTGGTGAGGGAGCTGGCATGGTGGATGGGAGTACTGGGTGAGGGAGGCTGGCATGGTGGAGTGGGAGTACTGGGTGAGGAGGCTGGCATGGTGGTATACTGGGGAGGAGCTGGCATGGTGAGGGTAGTAGGAGGCTGGCATGTGGAATGGAGTACTGGGTGAGGAGCTGGCATGGTGGAGTGGGAGTACTGGGTGAGGAGGCTGGCATGGTGGAGTGGAGTACTGGGTGAGGAGGCTGGCATGGTGGAGTGGGAGTACTGGGTGAGGAAGCTGGCATGAGTGGGTGGAATACTGGTGAGGAGGCTGGCATGTTGGAGTGAGAGTAATGGGTGAGGATGGCTGGCATAGTGGTGGAGTACTGGTGAGGAGGCTGGCATGGTGAGTGGGAGTCACTGGGTGAGGAGGCTGGCATGGTGGAGTGAGAGTACTGGGTGAGGGAGGCTGGCATGGTGGGTGAGTATGGTGAGAGCTGGCATGGTGGAGTGGGAGTACTGGTGAGAGCTGGCATGGTGGAGTGGAGTACTGGGTGAGAAGGCTGGCATGGTGGATGGAGTACTAGTGAGGAGAGCTGGCATAGGTGGAGTGAGATACTGGAGTGAGGAAGCTGGCATGGTGAGTGGAGACTGGGTGAGGAGCTGGCATGTGATGGGAAGTACTGGGTGAAGGAGGCTGCATAGGTGGAGATGGAAGTACTGGGTGTAGGAGCTAGCATGTGGAATGAAATTGGGTGAGGAAGCTAGCATGGTGAAGGAATACTAGGTGAGAGCTGATGTGAGTGAAACAATGTAGGAGGCTAGCATGGTGAAGTAGAACAATGTGAGCTAGCATGTGAGTGAAGAATAGTGAACTGGCATGGTGAGTAGGAGTACTGGGTGAGGGAGAGCTGGCATGGAGTGGAGTACTGGTGAGAACTGGCATGGTGATGAGACGTGAGAGGCTGGCATGGTGATGGAGTACTGGGTGAGGAAGCTGGCATGAGTGGAGTGGAGTACTGGGTGAGGAGCTGGCATAGTAGTGAAGTACTGGGTGAGGAGGCTGGCATGGTGGATGGGAGTACTGGTGAGGAAGCTGGCATGTGAGGAGTACTGGTGAGGCATGGTGGAGTGGAGTACTGGTGAGGAAGCTGGCATGGAGTAGGAGAGTAGGGAGCTGGCATGGTAGAGTGGAGTACTGGGTGAGGAGGCTGGCATGAGTAGGTAGTGAGTGAGGAAGCTGCATGGTGAGTGAGTACTGGTGAGCTAGCATGGTGGAGTAGGAGTACTGGGTGAGGAGGCTGCATTGTATGGATACTGGAGAGCTGCATGTGAGTACTGGTGAGGAGCTGGCATGGTGGTAAGTAATGTGAGAAGCTAGCATGTGGAGTGGAGTACTAGGAGAGCTGCATGGTGAGGGATACTGGTGAGAGGCTAGCATGTAGAGTAGAATGGTGAGAAGCTGGCATGAGTGGAGTAAATGGGTGAGAGCTAGCATGTAGGTAAAGAATAGTGAAAGCTGCATGGTGGAGTGTAGTACTGGTGAGGAAGCTGCATGGTGGAGTGGAGTACTGTGAAAGCTGCATGAGTGGTATAGTATAGTGAGAGGCTGGCATGGTGGAGTGGGAGTAATGTGAAGGAGAGATGTTTCGGCAGCCACGAGTGGTGGGGGAGGAATGTGAGAGTGTGAGAGGATGGGTGGTTACTGTGTCTTGAGTCTTCCACGTACTTAATCTTGATGTTCCACCTGAGTTTCTGTGGCTACGTTTTTCTGGATTGTTTGTGCTTCTTGCTTTCCTTTCCACATATGTCCAATCTGTCTCTCAATCTTGTGCACATGTCCGCTTGCCCAAGGTTTGATTTCCAGTTCAGTATTTGATTCTTCCAGTTCAGTATTTGATTCTTCACGTTCAGTATTTGATTCTTCACGTTCAGTATTTGATTCTTCACGTTCAGTATTTGATTCTTCACGTTCAGTATTTGATTCTTCACGTTCAGTATTTGATTCTTCACGTCTGTTGATCAGAAATTCACTTTGACTTGGCAGCGTCATTTTCATCGCTCCTATAAAACTCTTGTTTTTTTTTTACTGGACTTTTTCTTGCAGTTACTTGCATTTATCTTCTTGTTTTTCAACTTCGTTCTCTTATCGTCTCCATTTTCTGTTCTGGTAGTAAATAAATCATATACACTATGTGTTTCAACATACATAGTGTCTTTTTCAATTAGAAATCCGCTTTCACTGACTCTTATAATTTTTTTTCACTGGAAATGATGGAGACGTAGTGCTTGATGGTGATGTGTGGAGTATTTATTATGCAGAGAACTCTGAGCCTCGAGTTAGAAGATGTGGGGTTACAATAAGTATAATTCAGAGGACGAAGGAGGGGTTCTTGAGGTGGTTTTGACACTTAGAGACACCATCCGCTTGTATTATATCTAAAAGATTTCATTCTCTTCCCTTTTCCTCTTCTCTGTTTTCCGATTGATCTTCTACCAATCCTCACTCTACTCCCTTCATCTTTAAGGGCTTAACATTTTTTTCCCTCTTAGAATGGATATCTCTACGCTCATTACCTGGTCCTCCTCCTCCTCCTGAATCAGTCTTTTTCTCTTTATCTCAGTATTTACCATTCTTCCTAAGCCATCCATGACCCTGATGTTGCCTTTACTCATTCTTTCTCTCCTTCATCTCCCTTTCCCCCACTTTACTCTTTCACGGCGTACACCACAAGTCACTCAGAGTCGATATTGTTGCTCTTATCTGAGTTATCTGTTTGGGTGACCCTGTGAACCAGTGTGTTGATGGCACCTCGGGAACCTTGTATCTCAGGAAGCTGGTGTGCCAACACTCTGTGATGGCACCTGAGGAAGCTAGTGTGCCAACACTAGCTTCTGAGGAAGCTGGTGTGCTAACACAGTGATAGCACCTGAAGAAGCTGGTGTGCCAACACACTGTGATGGCACCTGAGGAAGCTGGTGTGCCAACACATTGTGATGGCACCTGAAGAAGCTAGTGTGCCAACACTCTGTGATGGCACCTGAAGAAGCTGGTGTGCCAACACACTGTGATGGCACCTGAGGAAACTGGTGTACCAGCACTCTGTGATGGCACTTGGCATGTGTGTGTGGGGGCACTAGGTATGTGTGTGTGGGGGACGCGCGCTAGGTATGTGTGTGTGGTGGGCGCTAGGTATGTGTGTGTGGGGGCGCTAGGTATGTGTGTGTGGGGGCGCTAGGTATGTGTGTGGGATGCTAGGTATGTGTGTGGATGCTAGGTATGTGTGTGTGGGGGCGGTAAGTATATGTGTGTGGGGCGCTAGGTATGTGTGTGGGGGCTAGGTATGTGTGTGGGGCGCTAGGTATGTGTGTGGGGGCGCTAGGTATATGTGTGAGGGCTCCAGGTATTTGTGTGGGGCGCTAGGTTTGTGTGTGTGGGGGCTAGGTATGTGTGTGTGGGGGCTAGGTATGTGTGTGTGGGGGCGCTAGGTATGTGTGTGTGTGGGGGCGCTAGGTATGTGTGTGTTGTGCGGGCACCAGTATAGTGTGTGGGGGCGCTAGGTAGTGTGTGGGGGCGCTAGGTATGTGTGTGGGGGCGCTACATATGTGTGTGGGGGGGCGCCAGGTATGTGTGGGGGGTGCTAGGTATGTGTGTGGGGGCGTTAGGTATGTGTGTGTGGGGGCGCTAGGTATGTGTGTGGGGGGGGGCGCCAGGTATGTGTGTGGGCGGGGCGCCAGGAATGTGGCCTGGGAGACAAGGGGGCGGCAGCCTGTAAAAGTTTGGGAACCACTGTTGTACAGTATATGAAAATACTGACAGATCCACCGTAGATTTTGATGTAGCCTCGGCACTACGTCTTTCTCATTGACCTCGTAACTGCACATTAGTTTTCTGAGGCTCAGATATGCTTCTCCAAGGCAACCAACAGAACTCCGTGTTCTTGCCTCTGGAGCGAGAAATAAATCCCATGACACTAACATCACAGCTCATCCCTAGCTTCATTACAATACGTGTTTCTGCAACAAGAGTATCAGCAGCTTATACGTGTGTGCAACAACAAGAGTATCACCAACTTATACAATACATTCTGATGCATTTCTCTTGAAAATAAGTCACTCCATGTTTTTTAAGCAAATAAATTTAAAACGTCTATGCTATGGCGATTTATTTTATGACAAAGTGCATTACCACAACGTCTGTCCAAACTTTAGTCATCTGTATTCAGAGTTACAGTATAAATGGGGCTTAGATGAAGCAATATATAAAAGAGTTAAGAAATATGAGCCGGGAATTGAAGTTTAGCAGTGGTGGCTAATGGTCACATGCGGGCTAGGTCTTATACGCCATCCACGCACGCACCCGCACCCGCACCCGCACGCCGTACGCACTCTCAGCGGACAGGCAAGGACACTAAACTACAGGCAAGTATTATGACGCATATACTGTCAGTGGAACTTGTTTACTGAATGCCATCATGAATTTTATGGAGGTTTATGACAGAATAACGGAGATGAAGCGAGAGACAAGAATGAGTCTACTACACATTCGTGGACTGCAGGGGAGCGTCTGACACTGGTACACCAGACACTGTGTCACTAAATATAAGAGCATGGGTACAAAGTAAACTGCTACAGTGAATCAAGGAATGGTCAACGAGCAGAAGACTGAAAACAGGACTAATGGTTAATCAGGTCTTGATCCACCGCGAGACCTGGTCACAGACCGGGTCGCAGGGGCGTTGACCCCCTCCAGGTATACTACTAGTAGTAGTACTACTAGTAGTACTACTAGTACTACTACTACTACTAGTACTACTACTATTAGTACTAGTACTACTACTATTAATACTACTACTGCTATTAGTACTACTACTACTACTAGTACTACTATTACTACCAAACAGTTTTAAGAATAAGACCAGGACTCTGCAACTACGTCAGTGTTGCAATCTTGTGGTGTCAACCACATCTACGTCAACTCTGGTGTCAGTTACAGCTGTGTCATCCCAACTACGTCAACTCTAATAATAATAATAATAATAATAATAATAATAATAATAATAATAATAATAATAATATAATAACAACTTTATTTACTACAAGTACATGTACAAGGTATACAGACCATAGCTGACATCAATAACATACTACTATATAGAAAGCCGCTTGTTATGTTGAGTATTTCCCGCAAATTAGGTCAGTTTTGTCCCAGGATGCGACCCACACCAGTCCACTAACACCCAGGTACCCATTTTACTGATGGGTGAATATAAACAACCGGTGTAAGGAAACACGTCAGATGTTTCCACCCCTTCGCCGAGAATCGAACCTGGACCCACACCGTGTGAAGCGAAAGCTTTTACCACCAGGCCACGGTGGCACCGTAACTCTGGTGTCAGTTACAGCTGTGTCAAGTCTTCCTGTCTACCGACATTATTAAAATAACAATATTTCTCAACTTTGACCACCTTGCACACGACCTCTTAATAATGCAACACCTGCACCTCCGTCACAGGTGTTTGGTAACACCGGCCTAAAATACGCTACAAGTCTTTCACTAAGAGGATCCTCACCGGCTTAACTTCCCGGTTCTTCACGGATCCTCTTGGGCCACTTTGACACTCTTACTAGAGCAAAACTCTTCGAGAGGCTGTAGTCACACAGCTGGTGCAACTAATGTGACATTTTATTGTGGCAACGTTTCGCTCTCCATGAGCTTTATCAAGCCGTAACGGCTTGATAAAGCTCCTGGAGAGCGAAACGTTGTCACAAAGCTGCTCCTCTATGTGGCCAACCAACCTTCCACATGTTGATACTGTTGTTGTTGTTGCTGTTGTTGTTGATACTGCTGCTGTTGTTACTGCTGCTGTTGTTACTGTTGTTGTTGTTGCTGCTGTTGTTACTGTTGCTGTTGTTACTGTTGTTGTTGTTGCTGCTGTTGATACTGTTGCTGTTGTTACTGTTGTTGTTGTTGCTGCTGTTGTTGATACTGCTGCTGTTGTTACTGTTGCTGTTGTTACTGTTGTTGTTGTTGCTGCTGTTGTTGATACTGCTGCTGTTGTTACTGTTGTTGTTGTTGCTGTTGTTGTTGATACTGCTGCTGTTGTTACTGCTGCTGTTGTTACTGTCGTTGTTGTTGCTGCTGTTGTTGATACTGCTGCTGTTGTTACTGTTGTTGTTGTTGCTGTTGTTACTGTTATTGTTGTTGCTGCTGTTGTTGATACTGCTGCTGTTGTTACTGTTGTTGTTGTTGCTGCTGCTGTTGTTGATACTGCTGCTGTTGTTACTGTTGTTGTTGTTGCTGTTGTTACTGTTGTTGTTGTTGCTGTTGTTGATACTGCTGCTGTTGTTACTGTTGTTGTTGTTGTTGCTGTTGTTATTGTTACTGTTGTTGCTGCTGTTGTTATTGTTACTGTTGTTATTGTTGCTGCTGTGGTATAGTTTTAAGTGTGAAATTAAAGGTTGCACAAGACTTATAAACAGAAAACAATCACTCATGTGGAAACGTTTTGAGTCACTCAAGTTCCACAGGGTAAGTGAGCCGTTCGGAGCCTTATTCGTACCACGGATCGGTCTTCGGAGTTCATGAACCCACACACCCAACCAAAACAAACCCACACATTCAAGTTGGCAGAGGTAACAATTGTGTACATACTAATTGATAGATTTATTCTCCTAGGAAGGTCTAGGCAAGTTTGTACAGTTAGTAACTAATATTAGGATTATTAAGGCAACGTTAGATATTAATAATGTAGTTCTAGCACCTTAATATAGGTAGATATAAGCCTTAAATAGGTACATTAGGTTATGCTAGCCAAAGAGAAATACCAATCCCTTGTGGAGGTCAAGCAGTGTGAGACTCACGACGCATGATCTGCGTTCTTACCAGACCAGACTTCATCCAGAGAACAGATGAAGTTCAATGTGGACAAGTATAAGGTACTAGTCCTTGGTAATGAAAATATCCCTCGAATTTATAAACTAGGTGAAGTAGAGCTTGATCATGCAGAATGTGAAAAGGACTTGGGAGTCATTGTAAGCAAAAATCTAAAGCCAAGACAGCAGTGCCTAGGTGTGCGCAATAAGGCTAACAGATTACTAGGATTTATTTCAAGAAGTATAAGCAACAGAAGTCCAAAAGTTATTTTTACCAGTACCATGGTGATGGACCAGGTGCTTCGTCTCCCTCAGTACCCTGGTGATGGACCAGGTGCTTCGTCTCCCTCAGTACCCTGGTGACAGGACCAGGTGCTTCGGCTCCCTCAGTACCCTGGTGATGGACCAGGTGATTCTGCTCCCTCAGTACCCTGGTGATGGACCAGGTGCTTCGGCTCCCTCAGTACCCTGGTGATGGACCAGGTGCTTCGGCTCCCTCAGCACCCTGATGATGAACCAGGTGCTTCGGCTCCCTCAGTACCTTGGTGATGGATCATTTTTTCGGCTTATTCAGTGCCTTGGTGATGGACCAGGTGCTTCAGCTCCTTGGGTGCTCTTGTGATAGACCAGGTGCTTCAGCTCCTTCAGTACCCTATTTTATAGTGCCCTATTTATCAAAGCATATTCCATGGATGGAGTGGGTGGGTTGGGTAGGAGTTTTTGTTTGTGGGATTAGTTTTGGATTTTGCCTAGTGTGGATCAGTTGGCTTGAAGCAGTGTTCCTTATTTCGGTGTTCTTATGAGTGAGAGGGGTTGGATTTGAACGGGACTTGCACAGTTGTTGGGATGAAGGGGTCTTGTCGGGGCTTCTTGCTTGGATGGCGATGGGGATGGGTTGGACAAATCTATTTGTTGGTGGGTTGGTTTTGACATGGACTTGCCAAGTATGGGCCAGTAGGCCTGTTGCAGTGTTCCTCCTTTCTTATGTTCTTAACAAGTGCTGCGACCAGGCAGCATCCCCCACGTGACTCAACATCTGTCCTGGGGGCACGGAAGAGATATCCCGAAGTACTGAGGATATCTTACTCCATCCAGACCCAATACAGTAGGACCTTACCTATTTTCTTCTCAGTATCTGGCCAGTTTTCTGGGGGAAACGTGTGTAGGTTTTTATTGTGGGTCTCTCGTGCGGTCGGACGCATTTTAGAAGGTACCAGCGTCCCATTGTTGAGTAAAAGTCTGGAAGCTAGTGTCTCTTACTGTTTAGATATTGCTTGGAGGATATACCCTAGAGCTGGGGATTCTGAGGTAATACAAGACACTAATACCACTTAATTTGCAGATTAAGGCTCTTCCCTACATATGGTGTTTGGAAGGGGTTATAGCTTAGGAAGACAAGGAGACACTTTTCCACTCCATCAAGTAAGTTAAACCCTTTCATAATCGTGCATGTAGTAGGGAATTCTTTCGGTTGCAGTTAGCTAGAAATTTGTCCCATAGCCACTTGTAAGTCTGAGAGAAGTGTCTCAGAGTGTCGGTGTCAACAGTGCTTGCCCAGAGTGCAGCTTACAAGAAGGCAGTTTCTCAGTTGACAGTCAGGTGTTGCATCTGATGGGCAGATGTTGGTGATGATTCACTGAAGCACTCAGTTGGTTGGAGGCTTGTTGGAGGCTGGTTGGTGGTTGGTTGGAGGTTGGTTGGAGGCTGGTTGGAGGCTGGTTGGTGGTTGGTTGGTGGTTGGTTGGTGGTTGGTTGGAGGTTTGTTGTAGGCTGGTTGGAGGCTGGTTGGAGGCTGGTTGGAGGCTGGTTGGAGGCTGGTTGGTGGTTGGTTGGTGGTTGGTTGGTGGTTGGTTGGAGGCTGGTTGGAGGCTGGTTGGAGGCTGGTTGGAGGCTGGTTGGTGGTTGGTTGGTGGTTGGTTGGTGGTTGGTTGGAGGCTGGCTGGAGGCTGGTTGGTGGTTGGTTGGAGGCTGGTTGGAGGTTGGCTGGAGGTTGGTTGGAGGCTGGCTGGAGGTTGGTTGGAGGCTGGTTGGAGGCTGCTTGGAGGCTGGCTGGAGGCTGGTTAGAGGCTAGCTGGAGGCTGATTGAAGGCTGGTTGGAGGCTGGCTGGAGGCTGGTTGGAGGCTGGTTGGAGGCTGGTCGGAGGTTGGTTAGAGGTTGATTAGAGGTTGGTTGGAGGCTGGTTGGAGGCTAGCTGGAGGCTGGTTGGAGGCTGGTTGGAGGCTGGCTGGAGGCTGGTTGGAGGCTGGTTGGAGGCTGGTTGAAAGTTGGTTAAAGGTTGATTAGAGGTTGGTTGGAGGCTGGTTGTAGGTTGGCTGGAGGTTGGTTGGAGGTTGGTTGGAGGCTGGCTGGAGGCTGGTTGGAGGCTGGCTGGAGGTTGGTTGGAGGCTGGTTGGAGGCTGGTTGGAGGCTGGCTGGAGGCTGGTTGGAGGCTGGCTGGAGGCTGGCTGGAGGCTGCTGGAGGCTGGCTGGAGGCTGGTTGAGGCTGGCTGGAGGCTGGTTAAAGGCTGGTTGGAGGCTGGTTGGAGGCTGGCTGGAGGTTGGTTGGAGGCTGGTTGGAGGCTGGTTGGAGGCTGGCTGGAGGCTGGTTGGAGGCTGGCTGGAGGCTGGTTGGAGGCTGGTTGGAGGCTGGCTGGAGGCTGGCTGGAGGCTGGCTGGAGGCAGGCTGGAGGTTGGTTGGAGGCTGGTTGGAGGCTGGTTGGAGGCTGGCTGGAGGCTGGTTGGAGGCTGGCTGGAGGCTGGCTGGAGGCAGGCTGGAGGTTGGTTGGAGGCTGGTTGGAGGCTGGCTGGAGGCTGGTTGGATGCTGGCTGGAGGTTGGTTGGAGGCTGGTTGGAGGCTGGTTGGAGGCTGGTTGGAGGCTGGCTGGAGGCTGGTTGGAGGCTGGCTGGAGGCTGGTTGGAGGCTGGCTGGAGGCTGGTTGGAGGCTGGCTGGAGGCTGGCTGGAGGCTGGCTGGAGGCTGGCTGGAGGCTGGCTGGAGGTTGGCTGGAGGTTGGTTGGAGGCTGGTTGGAGGCTAGTTGGAGGCTGGTTGGAGGCTTGTTGGAGGCTGGCTGGAGGCTGGTTGGAGGCTGGCTGGAGGCTGGCTGGAGGCTGGCTGGAGGCTGGTTGGAGGCTGGCTGGAGGCTGGCTGGAGGCTGGCTGGAGGCTGGTTGGAGGGTGGAGTGAAGTGTGGTGGAGTCTGGCAGGTTTAATTAAGGGTGGGTGGAGGGAGGGTGGAGGGAGGGTGGAGGGAGGGTGGAGGGAGGGTGGAGGGAGGGTGGGAGGTGGGTGGGGGAGGGTGGGGAGGGTGGATGGAGGGTGGAGGGAGGGTGGAGGGAGGGTGGAGGTAGGGTGGAGGGAGGGTTTTGGGTGGAGGAGGATGGAGGGAATGTGTTGGGTAGAGGGAGGGTGGTTAGAGGGAGGGTGGAGGGAGGGTGGGGGGAGGGTGGAGGTAGGGTACAGGGCCTCTCTTTTGACCAATGAGATGTTTTAATCTATTGTTCATCCATTTTGTATCATTTTTGTTAGATCTAATTTCCCTACTTGGAACAAAAGTTGTCTGGGCAGCTAGAACTACGCTCTGAAAAACGTCATATTGACAACCAAAACCACCTACCTGACCCATAGTCAGGTCATCCCAATTTAGCCCACCTAGGTAATTTCTCAGCGATATGAAGTCGGCTACACGAAAGTCTGGAACAGAGACTTGATTGCAGTTACCTGGGTAATTCCATGATATATTAAAACTAAGTGATTTGTGATCGCTTTCCCCAAGCTCTTCATTAACCTCAAGATTATTAATTAGTGATTCTTTGTTAGCAAGAACCAAATCAAGCAAGTTGCTACCTCTAGTTGGTTCTGTCACAAACTGTTTTAAAAAACAATCCTGAACCGTATCAAGAAAGTCACTAGACTCGAAGGCGGAAGGGACAGAGTCAGAGGTGTCCCTGTTTGCAGACGATGTGAAACTGATGAGGAGAATACAAGTGGACGAGGATTAGGTAAGCCTATAAGGGAATCTGGACAGACTGCAAGACTGGTCCGCCAAATGGCTCCTGCAGTTTAATCCCAGCAAGTGCAAAATTATGAAGCTCGGTGAAGGACAAATGAGACCGCAGACGGAGTACAGCTTGAGAGGTCAGAGGCTGCAAAATCTCTCAAGGAAAAGGATCTTGTGGTGATCATACCGAGCACATCTCCTGAGGCGCACATCAGCCAAATAACTGCTGTAGCATACGGGCGCCTGGCAAACAGGTGAATAGCATTCCAACATCTAAGGAGTCATTCACGACACTGTACACCAGGGCTACTCAACTACTATGAGCGAAGGTCCACTTAGACAAGTACCTATATATTTAAAGGTCCGGATACATATTTTACATAATGTTTCATTAAATATAAAAAAAATAATAATAATGGCGTTTCATATTACTGGTGTTGACTAAGACAATTGTTTCAGTACATATGAGTCGCAGGGTCTTAGAAGTGCTTGTGGCAAGACTGGAAGCATAACTCCTGTGTCCAGTCTTCCTTGAAGCAACCATTGTCAACATCAGACTTTCTTCTTCTTCAACATGCAATGGCTCCTTTAAAAACATATGACTAGTTTAGTAAAACAAATCATTTGATATGGAAATAAATATCTGGAGCATTAAAAAACAAAAACTAGAAGTCATATTTAGGCTGTGAAATAATAGCAAAGTTGCACCAGGGTGGCCAGACTTCCCAGCCCATATGTTGCACCAGGGTGGCCAGACTTCCCAGCCCATATGTTGCACCAGGGTGGCCAGACTTCCCAGCCCATATGTTGCACCAGGGTGGCCAGACTTCCCAGCCCATATGTTGCACCAGGGTGGCTAGACTTCCCAGCCCATATGTTGCACCAGGGTGGCCACACTTCCCAGCTTATATGTTGCACCAGGGTGGCCACACTTCCCAGCCCATATGTTGCACCAGGGTGGCCACACTTCCCAGCCCATATGTTGCACCAGGGTGGCCACACTTCCCAGCCCATATGTTGCACCAGGGTGGCCACACTTCCCAGCCTATATGTTGCACCAGGGTGGCCACACTTCCCAGCCCATATGTTGCACCAGGGTGGCCACACTTCCCAGCCCATATGTTGCACCAGGGTGGCCACACTTCCTAGCCCATATGTTGCACCAGGGTGGCCACACTTCCCAGCCCATATGTTGCACCAGGGTGGCCACACTTCCCAGCCCATATGTTGCACCAGGGTGGCCACACTTCCCAGCCCATATGTTGCACCAGGGTGGCCACACTTCCTAGCCCATATGTTGCACCAGGGTGGCCACACTTCCCAGCCCATATGTTGCACCAGGGTGGCCACACTTCCCAGCCCATATGTTGCACCAGGGTGGCCACACTTCCCAGTCCATATGTTGCACCAGGGTGGCCACACTTCCCAGCCCATATGTTGCACCGGGGTGGCCACACTTCCCAGCCCATATGCGGCCAAACTCTTTTTCCTATATGCCAAAAAAGTCAAGTTCATTACACAAGTGATAATTACCAATATGAATTAGCATTAAATGGATGAAAATATCACTATTTAGCTATGCTAGAATACTGTATTCCATTCAGTGTATGTATTCCATTCAGTGTATGTATTCCATTCAGTGTATGTATTCCATTCAGTGTATGTATTCCATTCAGTGTATGTATTCCATTCAGTGTATGTATTCCATTCAGTGTATGTATTCCATTCAATGTATGTATGCCATTCAGATAGAATAATGTATTAATCCCGCTCTTGTGTACCTGATCCTGAACCTGGTAACACTTGTTATTTAACTAATTTTTTTCCTGAAGTCCGCGGTCCTGAAGCCTGTGGTCCTGAAGCCCACGGTCCTGAAGCCTGTGGTCCTGAAGCCCGCGGTCCTGAAGCCTGTGGTCCTGAAGCCCGCGGTCCTGAAGCCCGCGGTCCTGAAGCCCGCGGTCCTGAAGCCCGCGGTCCTGAAGCCCGCGGTCCTGAAGCCCGCGGTCCTGAAGCCCGCGGTCCTGAAGCCCGCGGTCCTGAAGCCCGCTGTCCTGAAGCCCGCGGTTCAAATGCAACACTGAAGGTCAGGACTCGGGCCGCGGGCTGACAGTTGAGTAGCGCTGCTGTACACTGGCTACTCTCACACACCTGGCTACTCACACACACCTGGCTACTCTCACACATCTGGCTACTCTCACACACCTGGCTACTCACACACACCTGGCTACTCTCACACACCTGGCTACTCTCACACACCTGGCTACTCTCACACACCTGGCTACTCACATACGCTTGGCTACTCTCACACACCTAGCTACTCTCACACATCTGGCTACTCTCACACACCTGACTACTCACATACGCTTGGCTACTCTCACACACCTGGCTACTCACACACACCTGGCTACTCACATACGCTTGGCTACTTTCACACACCTGGCTACTCACACACACCTGGCTACTCACACACACCTGGCTACTCTCACAGTAACTGGCTCCTTGAATTTAACCCTGCCAAATGTAAAGTCATGAATATCGGGGAAGGGCAAAGAAGACCGCAGACAGAGTATAGTCTAGGTGGCCAAAGACTGCAAACCTCACTCAAAGAAAAAGATCTTGGGGTGAGTATAATACCGAGCACATCTCCTGAGGCACACATCAATCAGATAACTGCTGCAGCATACGGGCGGCTGGCAAACCTAAGAATAAGGTTCCAATACCTCACTAAGGAATCATTCAAGACTCTGTATACCATATACGTCAGGCCCATACTGGAGTATGCAGCACCAGTTTGGAACCCACACCTGGTCAAGCACGTCAAGAAATTAGAGAAAGTGCAAAGGTTTGCAACAAGACTAGTCCCAGAGCTAAGGGGATTGTCCTACGAAGAAAGGTTAAGGGAAATCGGCCTGACGACACTACAGGACAGGAGGGTTAGAGGAGACATGATAACGACATATAAAATACTGCGAGGAATATATAAGGTGGACAGAGACAAGATGTTCCAGAGAGGGGACACAGAAACAAGGGGTCACAATTGGAAGTTGAAGACTCCTATGAGTAAAAGGGATGTTAGGAAGTATTTCTTCAGTCATAAAGTTGTCAGGAAGTGGAATAGCTTAGAAAGCGACATAGTGGAGGCAGGAACCATACATAGTTTTAAGACTAGGTTTGATAAAGCTCATGGAGCAGGGAGAGAGAGGACCTAGTATCAATCAGTGAAGAGGCTGGGCCAGGAGCTATGACTCGACCCCTGCAACCACAAATAGGTGAGTACAAATAGGTGAGTACACACCTGGCTACTCACACACACCTGGCTACTCACACACACCTGGCTACTCACATACGCTTTGCTACTCTCACACACATGGCTACTCACATACACCTGGCTACTCACACACCTGGCTACTCACACACACCTGGCTACTCACACACACCTGACTACTCACACACACCTGGCTACTCACACACACCTGGCTACTCACACACACCTGGCTACTCACACCCTCCTGACTACTCACACACACCTGGCTACTCACACACACCTGGTTACTCACACACACTTGACCTTAAGATCCGTTTAGATCCAGCTAAGTGGAAAGCGGATTTTGACGGAGTGGACGCACCCTTCTGGGGTGTGCGCTTGGGTTCCACTACCTGCCACTCCGTCTCTGAGTACATCCAGTGCTTGGAATCATTGGAAACCCGCGGTTTCCGTCGCGCACCCTCCGTGAGGTCGGCCTCTTGTCCTGATCAACCTCATAAGAGAGCTCGTATCTCGTCACCTCCTGACCATCAGCGCGCAGTTATCAGTGAAACCCAGTCTGGGGACGCCCATTCTGACCATCACTCTAACTCTCGCGCTGTTGTAGAGGATGACCGTTGTCAAGCCGCAGTCTCCCTGTCTGACTCGTGTCATGGCATCAGCGAGCAGAGTTACTGCCTGTACAAAGTATGACGTCACTTTGTCGGCTAATTCGCTCACTCCTGTTACGGTGTATGTGACAAGAGCTTTCGAAGGAGATCATGTGCTAGTCGACAACAACACATGCAGAGTCAAGGGCCTCTCCCTTGAGCCGTCCTTGCACACTGTGCGTCGTGGCAAGTTGCAAGTCCTTGTCGGTAACTTGCATAGTCGAGAATTCCCCCTGAGGAAGGATACTTCACTTGTCGACCTCGTCAGGTTCCCTCTCCCGGTGAGTGGAGGGAGAAATCCCAGCTGACGTTCTTGTAAGTGCAGTCCTCCCAGGTGAGTCCGCTACTAATTCTTCCGTCACCCGGCCAGTGCAGGAAGATGATCTAGCTATGACAGACTACCCGGAAGAAGTTCCACAACTTCTCCAGGTTCTCAATCGCGCACGCACTGCCGTCGCGTTAGATGGTGAGTCCATGGGTCTGACCCCACTTATGTCTCACCATATTCCGCTTGAGAAAGGTACTAAACCCATTTACGTGCCTGCGTATCGTTTGCCGCATGCGCAAGAGTGTTTGCTGACGAACTCATTGCAAAGATGCTCTGCGATGGAGTTATCGAGGAGTCCATTTCCCGTGGAATGCCCCTCTAATCCTAGTTCCCAAGAAAGATGGAACATGGCGTCCTGTTATAGATTACAGGAAACTGAATGCCTGTACCATCCCAGACCGATTTCCATTGCCAGTTCTGAATGACCTGTTACAGAACATTGGCGATAACAAGGTCTTTTCGACTCTTGATCTTCTTCAAGGGTTTTGGCAGATCCCTCTTGATGACCAAAGCAAAGAACTAACAGCGTTCTCTACGCCTACTGGTCATTATCAGTTCAGAGAATGCCCTTCGGCTTGCGTGGAAGCCCAATCAGTTCAGTCGTCTAATGACAACGATTTTCCGTACTCTCCTAGGTGGCACGCTCATGGTCTACCTAGACGATCTCATTGTGATGTCCCAAGATGTTCCTACGCATCTCGTAAAACTTGAGCGGGTACTGGAAAAACTAGCAAGGCTAATCTTAAAGTGAAGCTTTCAAAATGCCAGTTCCTTAAGCAGAAATAAAGTTTCTGGACCGTAGTGACTCAGAGCGGCATCCAAGACAGACGAGTCTAAAATCTCGGCTGTGCGAAGGTTCCCTAGACCTACGACGGCGGATACTGTCCGCTCCTTCGTAGCCTGCTGGATTCTACCGCACCTTCATAGCCGGTTTCTCCACCTTAGCTGCACCCTTGACGCAGCTCCTTAAGAAAGATGTTCCCTTTGGTGGACGTGTGACCAGAAGAGCTTTCGTCACACTTAAGAATAGGTTAACATCAGCCCCAGTCCTTAGGTTCCTGATTTCACCAAAGCGTTCACCTTGACGACAGATGCCAGCAAAGTTGGCATCGGTGCAGTCTTGTCGCAGGAATCTAATGGTAAGCAACAGCCAATAGCTTATGCTAGCCGTGTTCTTACCAAAGCTGAAGTCAATTACTCTGTGACAGAGCTAGAAGCCTTAGCCATCGTCTGGGCTTTGAACCACTTCAGAGACATTATTTACCAGTATCCTATCAAGATTTAACGGATCATCTGCCGTTATTATCCCTTTTGCAAACAAGAATCTCTCTGGGAAACATGCTCAGTGGTCTCTCACCTTTAACGACTACAATCCGAAATCTGCTATGTACCGGGTAAGCAAAATGTCGTCGCTGACGCCTTGTCGAGGCATATAGCCTTTGTCAGTGCAGACAACTCGTTCTCCGTCGAGGACCTAGAGAGAGCCCAACGGCGGACCCGGTGTGGTCACCAATCCTTCGATTCTAACCAAGGAGGACGTTGGCCCGCAGTCAAGTCGCCCGTTCCGCTGACAGACTTAGTGGTCAATCAAGGAGTACTGTGTCGTGTAGCTCGACTAGTGGACCCGGCAGAACCGTACACCAACTGGTGATACCGGGTCCTGGTACCCACGACTCTCAAGTAGTTGATCCACGATGTCCCAGGCGCAGCGCACCCGGGAAGGACCGCAGCATCAAACAGGCTAGAATGAAATATTTCTGGCCAAAGATGGCAGGGAAATTGCCAAGTATGTACACCAGTGTGTCGTTTGCTTACAACACAAGGGTACTGTCACGGGTCCCAATCCCATTCTGAGTATCCCATTACAAAGGGCCCTGGGAGAGGGAAATTCTGTCGACCTGTTGACGAATTTCTCGACCTCGGAAAAGGGTAATAAACACCTGCTTGTAATGGTAGATAACTTGACGCGGTACTGCGAGTTAGTACCCATCCCTGACAAAACGGCCGAGACAGTCGCAAATGCTTTCCGTGAGCGTATCGTTCTCCGTCATACCTGCCCCGTGTTCTCCTGTCAGACAATGGGTCGGAGTTCATAAATGCCACAATGAAGGACCTTTGTTCCAGGTTTGACATTCACCAAGCACCAGTAGCTCCACGTCACCCGGCGAGTAATGGTCTTGCTGAACGTACAAACCGCAAAGTTCTGGAGGTGCTCAGAGTAACTGTTAATCCGAGTTGTACTACATGGGATGACGCTATTCCAGATGTTCAGTGTACATTGAACTCTTCCCTCAACAACTCGATTGGCGAGACACCCCCTTTTTCCTTGTACGGCTATGATAAGCGTTTACCGTCGAAATCCCCGTTTGCTCCGCCTAGCCCAATCTATGACGCCAATAACACCGGTATAGTTAAGATGCGGACCACACAGCTTGTTTTCCAGCAGTACGTGAGAACCTAATAAAAGCCACGGATAGGTTCCCTCTGATCGCAACGCCCACGCTAAGGAAAGTAAGGTGGAACCAGGTTGCAAAGTTATGTTGCTCAACCCGACGCAGACCCTGGTATGCATAAACTTGTCCCCAAGTTTGTCGGACCTTACCGTGTCCTACGACAGCTCCGCGGCAATAAGTTCGAGGTGAGGAGATGGCTACCGGAACTATCAGAAGCTCACCTTGACCACATGAGTATATTGATCATGTGCAAGCTGAAGCAGAGCTGGAATCGCGGGCATTGCAAAACCACAATCAGACTCAAACTAGTGACAACCCGTCTAGGGTTCTTCACCGCTATCCCTACGACAGATGACAGTCCTGTAGGCTCCATACTTATGGCCTGAGACCCCGGACAGCAGTACATTTCTGTGACATTGACATACCTACTGGCTTGTCCGACTCCTACCTTCTACGCTAATTGTTTGCTTAAGAAATGGGGATTAATGCGCACACATTGTATAGTTAGTAAATAATGGAGTCAGGGTGGACAACACATGTAAATACGTAAAATTTATTCTTGAGGGTCCTGTAGTATAATGAATTCCATGGAAATAATGTTATTGTGGTATGTGCATCCAGTGTGTCTTGTAAAGCCTGTATAAAAGGTAAGGGCAATATCGCCTTTTGAGTTAAATGTCACACCTTAGGGAAATGCTACTGTCAGTCATTGTTTGCAGATGTGAGGATGCTACAGCGCTCATGGATGTGCAGTCAAGTTGACGTCTGGCCCTGTGGACAACCTGTATATAGAAGACTCTAGTTCCTGTGTCCTTTTGGGTTTTTTGTCCTCTGTCCAGCTTTCGGTGGGTTTCTTTCCCCCCTCACGTGGGGAGGTTTTTCGGCCTGGGCCCAATTTCCCGTTGTAAATGTCAGGTGACCGGAAGCCGTTTCCCCTGGGTAACCTTTTGGCTTGTTTACACCTTTGTGCCCTCCATTTGTCGTGTCGAGACACACAACGGTGTGGCCGAGCGGATGTAAACAGCCTATCCAGAGCTGTTTCAAACTGCGCGGCACTATGGTGCTGCCCTCTATAGGCCCATCAAAGGGCGGGTGGTCAGCCATGCTTCTCCGTCCTTCCGGCCTACCTCACTGGAGCATCTCCCCCCACGTCCGGCTCCCGGTCCCCCCACGCTCTGTCCCCCTGTCACCTAAACCCTTTCCATTAATAAACTGAGTCCCGTCACGGGATCTCTGCCCCACGCTACCATTCTCTGCCCAAGTAAGCAGCCAAAAATTGCTTCACTCTCACACACCTGGCTACTCCACACACCCGGCTCTCACACACACCTGGCTCTCACATACACCCGACACTCCCCACACCTGGCTTACTAAACCCGGCTCTCACACACACCTGACTCTCAACACCTGGTTCTCACACATACCTGACTCTCACATACACCTGACTACTCCCACACCTGGCTCTCACAAAATGGCCCCCACACACACCTGGCTCTCACATCACCCCGACTCTCCCCACACCTGGCCTCCTACACCATCTCCCAAACCCCACCTGGCTCTCACCACCCTGGCTACTCACGCACACTGGCTACTCACGCACCCCGGCTACTCATATAAACCCGGTTACTCACCTCCTGACTCCACATTTTCCCCCCCCCCCCTGGCTCTCACCACACCTGCTACTCCATACACCTGCTACTCCCCCACCTGGCTCTCACATACACCTGACTACTCCCCAAAACCTGGCTACTCCCCC